>BPLQ01003923.1:0-137410 GCA_021605075.1 Caerostris darwini | reverse complement strand
TAAGTTCTTGGCGGAACAATTCCCAAATTCCATCACAGAGCTCTAAATGATAACTTTTCATTAAAACTAACAACTCGTATACATATTGACATTCTGCAGATAATAAAAGAAAGAAAACTATTTATCGCAGCGAATCATTTGGATATGACTAGTAAACTTGTCTTTATTATGATTATGAAAGGAATTCCAATTTCAGCCTCTATCCCTAAAGAAATCTACTGTAAAAAATTCCACTAAATGTCTCACTCTATAATTTGAAAAAGAAAGCAAGTTTCATGTCTACGAAAATTATGCTACTATGTATGGTTTCTCCTTCAAAGGGTAAAAGTGTGACTTACACTAACTTTATTCCTTAAAAATTCTTTCCAATGAAATTAGTTCAGAAAACTGTTCCCTACTTCGTCCTGTACTTCCTAATCATACAAATATACACTATGTGAAGGCCCTCAAAAAGCCACGAACAATAAATTAAAAATGAAATCAATGTAAAATCCTTAAAATACAAGAACTGAAACTGTTTCACTTTCATAAAAGCCAGGAAATTTTATACCTAAAAAATGCAAATATTTATTCTACTAAAGATCAACAGTCTGTCTATAGTACCTTTGCATTCACTATTAAAGATAAATTAACAGCATTATTCAAAGAATAATAGGGAAACTTTTAAAAGCTTTAAAACTTTTTTTTTCTTTTGCTTTTTAGCTTTTAAACTTTTAAAGCTTTTCTCACTCCTCATTTATTTACTTTATTTATAAACGACATCCCATTCTCTAATAAAATCTGTCTCAACTTTTACGCTGATGACACATCCATTATCTCTCAAAATCGTAGCACTGCTTTCCTTATTAAACAATTACAAAATTATATTTATATCTTAGAAAATTGGCTTACTCAATGGAAAATTAAATTTAATGTTAGTAAAATTTAAGCTGTTTTTTTTTCACGCAAACGCAATTCTCAGTAAACTACACCTATTTATAGAGAGAATATCATCTGGACCAATCAAGCAAAATAATTAGGGGCCATTCTCGACAAAACACTTACCTAATCACCACACATTCTCTATCTACGCGATAAATTCAACAAAGCCATTCGTATCCTCTATCCTTAAATATGTTGTAAGTCACCCACTTCTATTCAGATCAAACTTCTCCTTTATAAAATTTATTTGAGACCTTTAATAACCTCTGTGAGTCCGGTCTGGGGATCAGCCACCAAATCTAAAATTACAATTATTTATCTGCTCCAAAATAAAATCCTCCGTATGATAATCAACTCTCCGTGTTTTTTTCGAAATGCAGACATACATTACTCTCTTAATATTCAAACACTCCTTCAATTAATTTCTAAATTAGTACATAAGTTTTATTCCAATATTACAAATATCAATAACGAGCTACTCA
The DNA here is from genome assembly GCA_021605075.1 of Caerostris darwini. Classification (NCBI taxonomy): domain Eukaryota; kingdom Metazoa; phylum Arthropoda; class Arachnida; order Araneae; family Araneidae; genus Caerostris; species Caerostris darwini. The sequence goes on along the minus strand of BPLQ01003923.1, from coordinate 136,007 downwards.
AAAGACTTCCAGAATAGAATATTAATAATCCAAGAAACGCGAAATGCCCACGCACCTCATTTTTAATATATTCTATTTCTCTTGCTTGAGTTTTTTATTGTTTTGCGCTTCCAATCTGTCTTTCCCTCTCCAGCATATTTCAAATCATCGGCGCTGATTTCGCTTTCAATCGTTGCTCTTTCTCATAATCGCACTCGCAGTTATTCTTTCCTCGCTTTAAGTTGTTTATATTATACAACTACTTTTGTTTCGATTCCTCCGAACTTTATGTTAGCAATTTCCTTATTGTATTCGCTGTATAATTCCTTTCCTTTTTAATATATTTTAGTACTCTCATTATTTTTCCTCTTAATTATTATTATTATTTTTATTTCCCTTTCACATTAAATAATCTTTCCCTTTTATTTTTATTAAAATTAATTAAACTTTAATAATTAAAAAAAAAAACTTTTCTATCTTAAGCTTTTTGATTTACTTGTGGGCAAGATTTCTATTCTACCGCTTTTTGTGTCTGCAACGTTTATACCTTCTTATCAATTGTCTCAACTCCAGATAGAAGCTAACGATTGCTACGCAGCCAAGGTGTTTCGTGAATCGGTGCACGTGAACGGAGTGCCTTGGTCGCGAAGCGACCGAACCTCCAAATAGCAAGATGAAAATAGTGGCAGTCGGTCAAAGCCCATTATCAATTTTAAGTCCATAAAAATTAGATCAAAAACAAGTTAACTTAATCAAAATCATAGCAGAATTAAAAAGAAAAAAAAAAAAAAAAAAAATAAAAAAAAAAATAAAAGCATGAAAAATAAAAAATAAAGATAAAAATTAAAAATAAAAATAAAATAAAAATAAAAAAGAATCCTAACAAAATCAGAGCACCAAAGCAGAAGCATGAAAAAACAAACCGCGGAGCAAACGCAAGTAGACTAAACACCAGACATCGTCTCGAAGTCCAATGTGACCTTGGGACAGAGAAAGCGTGGGCGAGGAGATCGGAGAACATTTCAAGCGAGCGATGGCTGAGAAAAAAAAACCAAACTCAAATGAAAAATGCAGTATCAGCTATTTATTGATGTTAATAGTGAACCTCGGTCGTTTGCGGCTAGAAGGAAGCGATAAATCGTAATCATAAATATTTATATCACGATGCACAGAATTTTGAGAGGAGTTAACCGAATCATAAAAGTTAGACGCAATTTTTTCAACGTGTTCGCGGAACGAAGGCATAGAGTGAGAATATTTAATATCTTTGTTGCGAAAGTACCACGGTGCACTTACAATCATTCGGATAATTTTATTTTCAAGCCTTTCTATTGCAAGGAAATTACTGTTAGCCGTACAGCCCCAGACTGGACTCGCATATGCTATAATAGGTCGGAGGTAGGAGAGGTAGATTAGTTTTTTGAGTTCAAGGGTTAGTGAAGAGTGTCTGCCCAAAAGAGTATAAAGTTTTCTAAGTTGAGTATTAAATTTAGTACGGAGGTAATCAGTATGAGATTTAAAGGTTAGTCTGCGATCAAGAATTACACCGAGATATTTTGCTTCATTGGACCAGGAAATATTAGTATTAAAAATGAAGATGTTAGGAATGTTAGGATGTTAGGAATGCCAACGGCCGTACCATGCTGAATATACCGGTTCTCGTTAGATCACCGAAGTTAAGCATCATTGGGCGCGGTCAGTACTTGGGTGGGTGACCACCTGGGAACACTGCGTGCCGTTGGCAAATTTGGGATCTGAATGGCCGAGTGTCTAGCGCTCTGGCGCTCGGTGCCACAGGTTTCGGGTTCGAATCCCGGCGGTGCCATGGATGTTTGTAGTGGTTCGGAATCCACTGTAAGCCGTAGGTCCCGGTCTTCTATGACTGTAAGAGCGCCACGGAGCAAAAGTCAGGCTTCTACCTACGGGTGCTCCATCACAACAGAAGCTGCTTCCTTCCCCTTCAATCATGAGTCCATATGGGCTCGTGGGCTTGGCCAGCCAAGTGGGATAAGAAACAACAACAACAACAAACAGATGTTAGGAGGATTACAATTCTTTTTCCTGGTGAATAGTACTGCTTCAGTCTTCGCGACGTTAAGCTTAATTTTCCACGTATCTAGCCAAAGTTCAAGTTTATGAATGTAGTTTTGTAAATTTTTTTGAATAATTTTAATGTTCCTCCCCTGTGCAATAATAGCTGTATCATCAGCATATAGTGTTAGTTTAATAGTGTGATCATGTGGAATGTCGTTAGTGTAAATATTGTATAGGAATGGTCCTAAGATCGAGCCCTGAGGGACGGCTGCAAGGATTTTTAGTTCTTGGAATCCACATTATGTACCGAGACGACAAACGATCTGTCAGTAAGATAATTCTTAATAATTTTTATAAGAGAAGGAGAGTAATTAAACTTAATCATTTTGTAAATCAATCCATTAATCCAAACTCTGTCGAATGCCTTTGCAACGTCGAGGAAGACTGCGGCTGTATTACCTTTCCAAGTGAAACCTTCCAAGGTGTTTCGTAAACGTCAAATCTTCGTTAAATAGGACTCGTCTTCGTTTAAATGAGGCTAAAGACGAAATGATGCGCGAGCACAAAATGATAAAAAGTAGTTATAGAGTATTACTGTGCAATTTGAAAACCGTTCAAGTATTTCGAATCACAAGACGTGAACGAATACCAAAATATCGCGAACGATTCACTTGTAAAACCTCGATCCAACCGCATTCAATATATTTGTTTTCTTTCGTATTGGCTTTGTTTAATAGTATCAGATCGTAATAATTGGCCTTTTATTAAAAAATTCTCGGAATTAGGGAATAAATTCCAACTATCAGTAAGCTATTTGAATTTTTTGTTTCAAATTATAAACTGAATTATGTATCTTTCCTTAATTTTTTGCAACATCTGTTTTTATTTCCATTTTAAAAGTTCGTTCGATTTCTTTATTTTTTAATATATAAATAAATATTGTAATAATAAAGAGTTTCTTTAATTGCAGTGAAGTGTTAATTTCGAAGTGAATTCATTCCATGGAGTAATGTAATTTATTTCATTTAGTGATGTAATTTATTCCACTTGTAATTAAATGTCAGTTTTAATAAAAATTTATGAAAAAAAATTATGTTGCCGCATGAATACATTCCTTTTTGTCGATACTTGAAAAATAACCTTCTATTTATTGCCTGAATATAATTTAAAGGTATATTGTTATACTTCAGTACATTGCTTAAAATAATATTGTTTAAAATAGGAAAACAATATAGATACCAACTAAGATATAGATACATAAACAACATAATAATAACAAGTAAACAATATAGTACCTCTAATATTGTTTAAAATAGGAAATTTTATCGAAAAATTTCTTTTTTTTTTAAATATAGTACCTGTATGACACATATTTCAATGCATAGAATCAAGATCCTTTATTGCATCCTCTGAAATTTTTTCTATTTATTGTATGATAATGATTACTAAGATTTTATCATTATACTTAGATAAGGAATATTAGTATTTTTCTAGAAAAACTTTGTTTGTTTTTGCGTAGTTTATTATTATGATAAGTGTTTTTATACAATTTAATTTATTTTATTTTATCCTAGAAAATGAGTTTTTCTGTACGAGAAATATGTGAAGATACTAAGATGGCTAGGGAATATGCTCTTTTAGGAAATTATGAAACATCTCTAGTCTATTATCAGGGTGCAGTGCAACTCATTCACAGATTGTTAGCAAATATTACTGATTCAATTCGAAAAGAAAGATGGCAACAGGTAAAATATTTATTATATGATTTTATTTCTGAATTATTAGTCTTGTTTTATTATATCAGATTATAAAAATTAGAATTGGTTGCATTGCTAGGATTTATCATTGCAAATTCTTAAGCCAAATATTTTAAATTTAAACACATTGTGATTTTGACTTTATGATAATATCTATTAATTCAGTTTACACTAGGTTATTGTTAATATTTTATTTTATTTCATTGTGTTTCTTTATCACTATAATCATACTAAAAATTGCTGATGCTTGGCATTAAATTTTTCTAGTAATTTGGAACATGGTCGCTTATTCAAGAATGAATTCTTTGTGGTTACTACAACAGTTAATAGAACTTTTGAATTAACCAAAACTAACACTTTTTTAAAAAGGCCGTTTTTGTCTATTATTTTTCTAATTTTGTGCAGTTAAACAACTTCTATTGATATTGTTAAAACTAATGCCAGTTCCAAAATTAGAAATTTTAGTGCTTAATAATTCAGAAAATAACTTTCAATCTTTTGTACAAATAAATATATTGCTACAATAACGTTTTTCTTTTGTTACCAAATAGAATTCTGAGTTTGAGATCTGTATTATATATAGTTATAAATAGATATGTTTAGTATTTGTAAGTATAAACTTTTTGTTATAAATTTTCATAAAGTTTTTTTCTTCATATTTAATACTTATATTTTTATTTAAGAATGTTGTGCAATTTTATGTAGTTGATCAATTATATATTTTTTTCCTATGATACATGTAATATATAGTAAATCATTTCAGCACACATATCGGTAGCATTAAGTTTTACAGAGTGTTCCAAAAATAACTAAACTATTAAAAACTGATTTATAAGCTAATGAGAAATGATAGAAATATAGCATTCAGTGGACTTGGAAAAACAATAAATTTTCTAAAATAGCTACAAAGTTCACTAACAGATCCTTCCATTTTTTAAAACAGCCCTTAAATTATTTTTAAATTCACTTTATTTTAATGAAAATGTCATCAACTAATAAAAAAATTGCTGCTTTACTTAATAATAATATAAATTGTAGCTACAGTTGTAAATATATATCTTTGTTGATGTGAATTTTGTGGTTGGTGATGACCATTTGTGTGATGCTAATAGTTATTGGAAAGAAGTGGTGTGTATATTTTCCTCTCTGCATTCCCACTATTGACAGATTAAAAATTATTCACAATACTATTGAAAAGTTTTAAGGTTGTTATCTCATAAATTTGCAGAGAACATCATCACAGTGAAAAAATTTAAATTACTTGATTTAAAATGGGATAAATTAAGAAAAATTTGTGACTTCAAAAGGAAAGATTATCAGTATTTCCTCCCAGGAAGACATTTTTAATTACTTTTTACTTCATTCTGAATCTTTTTTACGTATTTGATTATTCACATTGGTTTATGACTTTTGTAATAAGCATAATTATAACTAACATCATTGTTTCCTGTAAATTTCTCATTTTATTTTTAAAAAAAAATAATTCTCTATTTTATCAGACAGGGTACAACCTAAAATCTGTTGATATTTCTGCATTTAGTCATAGACAAAGTTCAGTAGAAAGTAGTTTCAGATAAGGCAGTTATTCATGTTGGGGCTTTCTATATTAAATATATATATATATATATATGTATATTAGAGAAAGTAAAATCTATACAATATCCCATTTATTTGGCATCCTGCCATGTGCCCAACTTAGGGATTTTCTAAAGCCCTGTAATGCATATTTTGAGGTATTGATGATGCCATCCTATGTAAACAATGACTCATCTGTTAGCAATATATCACAAAACAATGATGGAATATTATGCATGGTGTTGAACATAAAGTTACGAAAGCAAATTTTTATGCCTGGTCACCTGGCATAAATATTTGCACCAGTAGTAAATGATATGGATACACACCATATACATCTCTGACTTTGAAGTTTATTAAATGCATGCATTTATTTTGATTTTCTATTATGTTTCCTAACTTAATGAGTATTTTTCATTTTCAGGGTATCAATTTTACATAATTTGGTGATAGTCTACAACTGTCTAATTGACATTTTGTGTCTGCTTTGCTTCATTATGAAAATAGATTTCCAAACTTCTGTGTTTTGCCACTATGGGCAAACTCACTATTTTAAATGTAACTATTTATTTCATGGAATAAATAACATTTAATTGAAATTTCAAATTTGAATAAGTCTGTCTCAAGTGCAGAAAGCCACATCATCTTAAAGATTACCCCCATTCAGGGCAGAATTAAAACTACCTGCAACATCTTGCTGTGGAAAAAAGATGAATGAATGATCGTTAGAGGGCGCTGCGACTGTATTCAGTTCATGGGGCATATCCACTTCACTGTAAATGCACCCATGTATTAAATTCATAACTGACCCTTGAATGAAGGCTGAAAAGGTTTCAAATTTTGAAATTAAATTTTTGTTACAGTGAAGTGAATTTTTTTATTACATTTTTTGGGATGGAGGTAAATTTATACTAATTATAATTATGATGAGCATGGTGTTGCATAGAAAGTTATGTTTTTTACTTCCTCCAATATTGGTGTTTTAAATATACAAACTGTACTTTTTATTGTAAATGAAAGTTACGTCTATGACCAATCATTCACTAAAATGAAGCCCATGTACAGATTTTAAATTATACCCTGTATATATTTTGATTAAATATTTTGGGAGAAAAGAAAGAATTTTTAAGTCAAATTTTTATTAAAAGATTTAAAAAATCCATAATATATGATTTACACCTGGAAATTTTCACATCTTTTAATGTATAATCTGTGAAACATAGCAGGAAATTATGGTAATTGAGACATTTTTTTAGCAATGTATATTTCTTTTTATATTATTTAGATTCAACAGAAAATAGCACAAGAGTATGAAGCAGTAAAAGCAATGCAAAATGTACTCACTGAATTTAACACTGAACTGAGTATTGACAGAGCTATATCTGGAAGGCAATCATATGGAATTACGAATATACCTATTGATATTTCATTACCAAATGATATATGGCCCCCTCCAGCTCCCAGAGATCCTGATGTATGGCCTCCACCAACTCCAGTTGAACATAGGTATACATAAATCATAAAAAGGATTTTTTTGTTTTATTATATTTTACTTAATTACTGAGCAAGTGTTGTAAATTAATTACATTAATTTGCAACTTTTAAAAAAATACTTAGGAGATTATATATTCATAAGGACCTTTTTAAATGATTGTAATTCATGATGTTTTACTATGTATTCATGTATTCTCTACATGTATATGTATCTAAATGTTCATGGATTAATTTTTAGATAAAATGTATAGTAAAAGATACTGATATGAAATTTCAGTTGAAGCAATCTAACTAAATAATGAATATTACGATTTTTACTAATTACAATTTGTTTCATAAGGAAATCTGTCTTGAAGAATCTTCATATTCTGTTTAGATTTGTGCGTTATTCAATAAATTTGATTTAACATTCATTAAATAAATTTATTCAGAGGTAAAATGATTTTGTGGAAAAGTTTTTATATTTTTTTATCAAGAAACAAATAAAATCATATAAAAAATCTCTTGATATACCAATTTGATACAATCTGTTAAAAAATGTTTGTGATATTTTAACTTTTTAAACTAAATATCTTTATCTTTATTGTTTTGATATTTTGTTATGTATGTAATGCAATTTTATCTAAATGTAAATTTTAATTAAATTTTTATATTTTTAAAGCTTAAAAATATTTAAAATGATAATTGATGATTTTATATAATAAAATAAATTGACACTTTAATTTATGTGATTTTATATGACTTAATTATTATGAATGACTAAAACAATTAAAATACTATCAGTAAATTTTTCAATTGAGTTATTTTATTTCCAAAAGTAATTTTTGTTTTTCTGTTGAAGAAATTTTTAAGTGTTAAATGTCAATAAAGCATTTTATGGCCTTTGTGTGGAAGGAAATAAACTTTGCTAAAACACAAAAATAAGAGCAGGGAAGATTCTGATGAAATTGTTATGCCAGTTATAAACCTTCGTATTATATCTTACATCTAGGTTTTTTTTTTTTTTTTTTTTTTTTGTATAATATTATTAGTTTTAGCTTATGTGCCATTAAACATCATTAATTGTTATTATTATTTAAGTCAGAGGTAACTTAATGATTTTATGTTATGCATTCTGTTATATTAGTTTTTGCCATTTGGCAACTTGATATATTTAGAAGATTAGATATTAGAAGAAGATAACTTGACAACTTGATATATTTAGAAGATTAGATATTAGAAGATTAAAAATTAGAGATTATAAAAGTTTTTTTTTTTTTTTTTTTTTTTTTTTTTTGTATTTAAATTGAAGATAAAATTTGTTGAATTAATTTTTTTTACCTGTGAATAATAGGCCAAAAAAAATTAGTAAAATCATAATGTTTTTTTTTAGGTGAATAACAATAAGTAGTTCATCTTATGATTTGAAACATTGAATTTATATTATGATCAAAATTCTCAAGTCACCAATGAAAAGTTGTGTTTTGAAAATCATATCTTAGAGATAAGCATTCTTACAAGCATAATTTATGTATTACTAATTTTAAAATAATAAAGAATATAACTGTCTGTTAATTCTGCTTTTCAAAATAAATTATTTTATTGCAGACATGGTCCACCAATTCGTCCCATCCGTCCTGTGAGAAAGAATGAACCTACTAAAACGGGAACAAGTCGAAGTGGTCCAAGTGGAAACAGATCAAATAATGAAAGGTTAAAGAAGAGTGGTAGTGATTCTAGATCTAAGAAAGATGACAAGACAAAAAAAGATAGTAAAAAAGATGAAAACAAAGAGGAAAAGGTAAAAACTATATAAAATTATTTGTATTACAAAATTTATTTTTTAAATTAATTGGTAAATCTGTGAAAAATTTTGGTCTAAAATTTTTCTTGCATTGTTTAGTGCATTTTTTATGACAAAATAAGCATTATTTATATAATTTATATCATCCTTCAAGCCTAATTCTATTTTCATAATAACCTTAACCAAAAAATACAATCAACTTTCTCACACAAATCCTAAATTTCTTGTCTGTGCTAGTTCTGCCATTCTTAGAATGGTGCCATTGATATCCATCTTTGTTTCCACAATGATTATATGTTTTTCGAAAACTCAACATATTTCCAAATATGTACTTATACCATTTTGCTAAAAAGAGTAAAAGCTTCACAAAATAAAGAAACAAAATTCTAAAGAGGCAGCATTTAATTAAAAATGTTTTAAAAATCATCTAGTACTTTATCCAAAAATGAATCTGAATCCATGACTATTGTCATCTAAGCTAAGGGCATTATATTGTATCAGAAATACTGTATGCTTATGTGCAAAATGATTAAGTATTACCTAAATTTAAAACTTCATTTCTCCATTTGCATGTGTTATGCTTCTGCTCATCAAATTACTGTGGCTTTAAGCTCTTGTTTGGATGCATCACTTTTTAGCATTTCATTTTAATACAGTATTAGCACTGTTTGTTGCTTGACTAAATTTGCCTTTGTGGCTTAAAGCAACACATACCTATCTATCATTTGTGTAATAATTTATTATGAAAAAAAGTAAGTAAAAACCACCCTGAATATAGGTCTGATACAAGGACGATTTTTCTTGTAAATGAACATAACTGAAACAAAAATTTAAACTCAGGCTTATGTAATTAAATTACCTTTATAGATTTAAACAAAAACATTTATCATTTAAAGTAATTTGGAATAAGCATGTTAAACATGCTAAACATGTTATTTTGTTTGATGGAAATAATAAATTTTTAGTTTTATCATTAAGTCATCTGTTTCTTTGTTTAATAGCTTATTAATTATTCACTTTATATACAAAAAGTTAAGGTAGTAAAAAGAGTGACACTTTTAAAACCCAATATTTAGTTTGAAATAATTGAAAGATAATTTAAAATATTATTTTTAATTTGCAATTTAAAAATTTAATTTGTGAACATTTTTTAATGTATTTTTAAACATGTAAGATAATGTCAATGAATAGATTTGAGGATAAATAAATTTTAGAATAGATATTTATGAATGCATTTTAAAATAAATTTTTTAAATAACAATTTTAATAAACAATTTTTATGAATTTGTTTTTCAAGTATTTGACTGTCTGCTTGCAAAGTTACCTAATTTTTCATAAAATGTACAATTATTTTGAAACTTAATCTAATTTTAAAATTTATCTTAAATATTAAATTCTGCTAATTAAAATTTTTTATTTTTCTAAAATAATTAGGAGGAGGAAAAGAAGTTTGATGGTTCAGGTTACGATAAAGAGCTGGTAGATATGCTGGAACGTGATATCCTTCAAAAAAATCCTAGCGTGCGATGGGATGATATTGCTGATCTGGAAGAAGCCAAGAAATTATTAGAAGAAGCAGTGGTTTTACCCATGTGGATGCCAGACTTTTTCAAAGGGATTAGAAGACCTTGGAAGGTATTTTTTTTTCTTTCTTCATTTATCAAGCTTTGCTATATGATATCAAAAGCTTCTTCATTCATTATGCAAAGTTAAGTTTATACACGGATATGAGTTTAAATAAGTTAATGTATGATTTTTTTTCCATTATTTGATAAAAAAAAAATTGTAGATTAAAACATGGATTCTATAAGTGGATTTGCATTAATATTGAATTAGAAGAAGATTAATGGTTTATTTGTAAACAAACATTTGATATAGGGCCATCTTAATCATTGGAATACTGTAGGATAAAATGTAAAACATGACTAATATTTTGTATTAGATTATATAATTTGTTAATTATTCTTGCTCTCACATGATTATCAATAAATAATAATCATCTGATGCAGTTGTAATATAACATATCTCAAAACGAATATAAGTTTTTGATTGCTGTCTTCTTTACTAAGATATTTGAACAAATACCGTAATATGATCAACATCATAAATCACATTAATGTAAAAGATTACATCATCTTAATGAGAATGATTAATGAATTGCATGTTAATTATTCTGCTATGACATATACAGTTCATTCAAAAAGTTCCAGGACTGATTGCATGCGGAGCATATTGGCTTTTAAATTAATGAAACGTGAGGAACAGTGGAAATTGGTGCCTATTGTATGATAATGGACTGCCTGCGAAGTTCATTCCTGAGCTGTAATTTCTGGCAAGAAAGCAGGTTGTGTACAGCAATCATCCCTCATATTCATAAAATATGTTTACTATGGACTATTTTTTATTTCTGAAGTTGGAATGGAAGATGAAGGGGTAGTGGTACGAGTCGATATTCGAGTCGCTGTTGTGACATCAGAACTCAATTGAGTTGCAGTGGAGATGTTTTAGAAGGCATTTATGAACTTATACACTCATTTCAAGTATTATATTGAATTGGGAAGAAATTATGTAAAAGTTTCATTTCAAATTTAAATATGTCCTTTGTGTTATATGGTCTGTGTGCAAGCAATCCTGAAACTTTTTTTTTAATGCGTTTATATTAATCTTTCACTTATAATTTGCCCTTTACTTCCATAAACATAATATTATTAATATGGTTTTTAGAGCAACATGCAATCATGTTTTAGTCACATAATCTCATTATGGCATCAATATAGTTATTTGCTTTGGTTCATACTATTATTATGAATAAATTAAATTGTTCAAGAAGCCTCAATAACCCGAGAGCAAAAATGTATATATAAATAGCCAGAAATTAATTTGAAAATGAGTATAAATCATAATATCCACATAAAGCTTGTTAAAAACTGAGAAACATAATATAATAAGAATAGTCCTTAACAAATTGCCAACAGAAAATGTCATAAATAGCAGGTAAACATTAATTGCATAAATATAACTTTATTATTATGTGAAATGCTTTTTCATTACTTAATATCCCAGTCTGTTTTTAAAACAGCCTTGACTTATAAAAAAGTAATTATTACATCTTACCCTATGCTATACTTTTCTTCAAAATATTTCAGATAAATTTACATTTTTGTACTAATTATGATTCATTTATGAAATTCTATAATATTAAAATAGAACAACATAGTTATATATTGCTATCAAGTTTTACTGTTTTGAAAGGGTGGTAATTTTATATTGAATTAGGTTTTAGTTTTATATTGCTATTTTAATAGGGAGTATTAATGGTTGGTCCACCTGGAACTGGAAAAACAATGTTAGCTAAAGCTGTTGCAACTGAATGCAAAACTACCTTTTTCAATGTTTCCTCATCAACTCTCACTTCCAAATATAGAGGTGAATCAGAGAAGCTGGTTCGTCTTCTGTTTGAAATGGTAAAATTTTTATTCTTCCGCAATTTTTTCTTTCATTTGATGTCTTTAATACTTAAGATTTACCTTCCTTATAAGTTAGTATAATAGATTTATTTTATTTTATTTTATTTTTTTTTATTCTCAAATTCAAAAATTTTACTTCTGTTAAAAAAAAAAAATATTTGTAATATGTGGGAAATCCTTTCATTTTATAATTAATTATTTGATTATCAATAAAAATACATTTTGATAAAACTTAAAGAAATTAAATTCTTTTTACACTTCAAATGAATTTTCCATTTTTAAGTATTAGTGTTATTCTTATCATAACAATAATAGTGAAGTTCTATATAATAAACATTAATCTTAAATATAAATCAAAATTTTTATGAGTAAATCTTAAACTTTAATTTTAGTGAACCTTCATTTATATGGTTCTTTTTAAAAAGTCACAGTTAAGAGTTAATTTTCTGCAAAATAGTTTAAATTTTACTTCTACGTAATCAATCTCAGATTGTTTTGACATATGTTTTGGCATATAAAAAAAAAATTAAGAATTTTTGTTTATTTCGAAGTTTCTTTTATTTTTTTTATATTTTTTTTTTCAATATTGCAGTATAATTTTTTGTAAAATATATCTTTAAATGGTAAAAGTAACAGTGTAGTTGTTTCAGATAATTATAGTTTTCTTTTATATATATGTATATAATACAATGTAATACACCTTCGTTGCAGGCAAGATTTTATGCTCCAAGCACAATATTTATTGATGAAATAGATTCTCTATGTTCTCGAAGAGGATCAGATTCTGAACATGAAGCTAGTCGGCGAGTGAAATCAGAACTACTAATTCAAATGGAAGGTAAGAAGAATTCTTATTTATTAAATCAAATTCCAATAAATATATAAAAAATTAGTTAATTTAAAATTTATTATTCCTACTCTCATTATTTTTATTTTTGTGAAAAATACTCTCATAAGTTCTCAAAATTCTTATAAATATTAATATTTATTGTATTAATACTAAATTCTACAATACTTATAACAGCATATTAAATGGGTAAAGAAAATAATTTTTTTCTTTTTTGTGTTACGATAGAAAGGATTTACGAAATAATAATTTTTTATATTTGATATTTGCTGAGATAGATAAAACAAATAGCTTTAAATTATTCGGGCAAAATTCTTCTACTTCTAAATGATTTATAATGTAAGAAATATGCATATAACTATTTCTATGCATGAGTAACATTTGATTAAAATAATAAAGAATTACTTAACACTATAAATGTATATATTTTCTTACTATAGGTATTACTAGTACAGATGACCCTAGTAAGGTTGTAATGGTTTTAGCAGCAACTAATTTTCCTTGGGATATAGATGAAGCTCTCCGCCGAAGATTAGAAAAAAGAATTTATATTCCTCTACCAAATGGTGAGAATTCTGTCATTTTCTTTCTATGCAATAGATCTTTATTTTTTCTTACCATTTAGAAATTTTTTAGAAAAAGCTTTCCTACCATTTTATATTTAAAAAAAAAAAATGTATAGCTTTTTTTTTGTTTTGTTTTATTGCAGTGGAATAAATAATAAAAGGCTGATGAAGCAAATCATTATTGATTACATTCTCCGTTTCGAATTTTTAGACTATTTAAATTTTGTTTTGTTTTCAATCATGCAGTTCATGTTTTTTTTATAATTTTTAATTATTTTATTAGAGATAAATTAAATGTAAATTAATATGTTTTCATAAGTATAACAAAGTGTTTTACAAATTCTATTTGCAGCTCTTGGTCGTGAAGCACTATTAAAAATCAATTTAAGAGAAGTTGAAGTTTCCCCTGACCTAGATTTGGAAGAAGTTGCAAACACTCTTGATGGATATTCGGGTGCAGACATAACAAATGTTTGCAGGTATGCTGAATATCTGTATTTATTTTTAGAATTATTTATAACTTTACATTTATCTTCTGCAATATATGTAAATATATAAACTGTACTATAACCATATTATGTATATAAAAATGCTTGATTTGCTAGCACAGTTCTCATAGAAAAAATTGCCTAATGAGAAAATGTTTCTAGTGAACACTAGATCTTTGCATGAAGAATAAATATGTAGCCAATTAAGAATTGCTGATTACATTTCCAAAATAACACTATTCTAATTGCCTGCATGAGTTGGTAAAAAAAAAGTAACCATAAATAAAAATCGCTTCTCTTGATACAAATATTTAATAATAATATTTGTGAAGTCAATGTTATCATTTGATTGAGTTTCAAGCTTTTAGATGAAAAATTTTGACTTAGTATCAAACAATTCTGAATGGTTGTTTGTTCGCAAGGTTGATGTGATGCCAAATACATACTCATAGTAAATTATGCTGAGTACATACTATTAAACAATGGAAGTGAGTATTTACTTGTTTGTGAATGACATCAAGTGTTTTCTCATTGTTTAAATAAGAATATTTAACTGACAATTATTCTCATCACACTTTGCAAATATGCATTAAAAATCATTATCTTTACAAAATAATTTATATCTATAATCAGATGATTCTGTACTTATTTGTGTGGGTTTCTTTTACATTATAGTAAAATGTTTAAGCCACAGCTAACAGGAATAGAAAATTTAAGGCTTCTGAAGCTTCTATTATTGTAGTATGAAAATATCATATTATAATATGTATTTCATTATTTTTTTTTAGAGATGCTTCGATGATGGCTATGCGTCGGAAAATTGCTGGATTAACTCCTGAAGAGATCAGAAATTTACCAAAAGAAGAATTAGAACTTCCAGTAAGTCCTGAAGATTTTAGAGAAGCTATAAAGAAAATCAATAAATCAGTCAGTAAAGAAGATTTGGAGAAATATGATAAATGGATGGCTGAATTTGGTTCCACTTAATTCAGAATATAATCTTAAATAAAATGCATTAAAATCTATATAACATTTTTAAAAGAGCTTTTTTTGCCAGGAAAAGGGACAAATAACTCAACTTACATGAAATATAAGCTAGCAAAAGGAATATAGTTTTCTTCTACGTTGAACTCTTTCTGTGTTTTGTGTTGGATTCATCTTCATATATTTTTTGTACTTTGGAAAAACATTTTGTTGAGCTTTTTATATATGTATAGTCTCTTTTATTTATAAGAAAATTTTCAGTACATTTTCACACACAGTGTGCTTTAATAAATTTATTTATGTAAGGGTTTCAGGTGCTATAACTTGTTGATGGATACTCAAATTTCTTTTTTAATATATTCTTTTAGTAATTTTTATTTTAAATATTTGACAAGCTTAAGTTGTATTTTATTTAAAAATACAAATTAGGTTTGAATAATATAATATTTGTAGTGTGATCAGTAATAAATGTATATAGGTGTATGAAAAATAAACTAACAATTAATGTACAAAACATTTTTTTTTTTTTTTTTTTACTTTTAGTTTTAAATTATAAAATAATATTGCTTTAATTTTTAATTGTGTAAGATGAGTAATATGTTAATGCTTGGCATACACATATAAGAGGAACACAGGAATCTGTTTCTTAAAAAAAAACATGCTTTCATATTAAACTGCTTTTTTTTTTTAATCTAAAGTACAACATATAAATTTCTAACTTGTATTTCAGCCTGGTATTTTTCAGTTTATTTTGTGTTGAATATGATGTGTAGAATATTTTGTTACTTTTTTTCCCTTTTGTTATTAATAAATGTATATATCTATTTACATATATTTATTTTTCTAATTATATCTATCATGCTGCAAAAATACCATTAATAATTATTTTGAATAAAATAACTTTATTGTAAAATATATCATTATATTTAACAAAAAAATATATTTTTAATTTTAATTTTTATATACTTTAAAAGTTATTACTCTTTGGAGGTGATATAACTGCTTTCTTTTAAAATATTTGTATCCTCTGCTTACCTACTTACTTTTCCCCCTTCTTATGTAAGGGGGAACTCGTAAAAATCAAAACTAATCGAAAAATAAGCTTGCATTTTCTTTTTAAGATAATTTGCAAGCCTTATGGACATAAGGCTTGTTGCATAAATAGATTTGGTTTCATGCTTTATACAGTAGCTTCTGTTATATCATGTTGAGAATATGCGCTATGTAATGGGCAGCTTTATAACATTTTTATAAAGCTAAATAAAATCTAAAAAACTTTTTCATTTTTGAAAGTAAAGCACAAAATATGTGAATCTTGTTTATATCAAAGTGCATTAAGAAAGTAAAATTTTTACATGTAAATTGCTTAAGAAATGGAAATTTTAATTTTATGAGTTTTCTGTATTTTGGTTTTAATTTGATTCATGTAAAATATTAGCATATAAAATTTGCTTATTCTAATGGATTTGTTATAATGAATGTTATTTTAAAAAATGGGACTAATTGTAAGAGTGATAATAATTCATGAAATGTCAGAGTGAGTTGATGAAAAATATTTTAAAATATGTTGATAGAGTTAGAAATAGTGATATGTTTTTAAGTGGTATATAAACATTACTAGAATTATTATGTTTACAATGACATTTTATTGTGAGATGGAGGGAAAATTCATTTCATGTTTATTATTGTTAAAATATATAGTTCAGTTATTTCATGAAATACTTGACTATTTTACATATTGAATGAAGTTAGTTTAAATGTATAATTAAGCATAGCTTAATTAGATATTTGCCAACATTTTCTAATTATTCTATAAATTAACTAATAGTAGAAACATTGTAAAATAAAAGTACAATTCATCTTTTAAGATTTTATTTATAAACATATAAAATCACTTGTTTACAACAGTGATTATTAAAATGACACTTTAAATTCCATGGAGAATTATTTTTAAATAAAACATATGCTACAATTTTTTGCCAGAATCTTCGATCAATGTTAGTATTTTGAGCTGTGACCACCAGCCCAGGTGATTTCTTTATATTCGACAATTCCTAATTGTAACTAGGTTATGTTCACACTCAACTATGATTGAAAATGTAGCTGTTGTGATATCCTTTGAAAATATCTTCATTTTTTATCATGTTACAGCTAAAGTAGATTTGGCAAAAACTTTTTCTTTGTCGACTTCAGATGGTGGAATGCATATACTGATCAGAGGAATACATATGTTTTCTTCAGAGAAGGAGATTTAACTGCCATCAATTTATCTTAGCTAATTTTTCAAACATTTTCTCTTTTTTTGGTGGACATTCAATTATTTTTACTTCTTCTCCCTGTTAAACACCAACCACATATGTATTCCCTATATAGCCCACCATCAGATAATGAAGCCCGGGAAGACTTTTAAGGGTAACTAACTGCCAGGCATTTGAATGTCATATTGGAGAAAGCCTGGAAAACTCACCAGACAGCCTAATTATAGATATAAGATGCTTTTACACATATTGTCACATTCAGCATCAAACCTCTTTGTTTCTGAAAGCAGTGGCTGCAACAATATCTCCAGTAGATTTGAGCCTCTGCCCTCCTGCACATATTTCCACTGGGCCATAAATCGCCCATTCAGTTCATTAAAATATTCTGCAATTCATCTGAACAAGGCTGTTTTCTAAATCATATTTTTATTTTATACTTAAATAAGATGTAGTCCGTTATTCTGTGAAATAATTGGTTATACTATTGATTATAAAATTTTTTTTTTCATTTCAACTGAGTACATCAGCTATGTATACACTAGTCACATAATGTTATATAAGTAATATTTTATTTGAATAAGATTTAAAGTATTCTATTTTAATTGAAATTTTAATATACTTTTCTTCAAATAAAGTCAGTGAACACTTACGAATTTTTTAAATTGTGAATTTTGAATAAAATATTTAAAAATATTTGTTTTTGCATATAATTTAATCAATAACATGGATAAGTGAACAAATTTTAAATCAAATTGAATTTCTTAAAACTTGAAAACAAAAATGGAAAGCATATGTTCAATCATAAACATGCTTTATAAGAAAATCTTACTACAGGAGAAATTGTTGTGCTATTAGATGGTGTATTAATAATTTATTGACTTGAAAATACTACTCATTATAAAGCATTAGCAGAATTTGTGTGATAAAATGATTCCGTCCTTTAATAAATAAAGAGCAGAACTTATTAAATCTTATTTTTCATTCTTTATTTAAAATTTTATACTTATAGAATTTTAAAATCTTTTTTGAAATTTTTAATATTAATTTGTGCTGTTATGCAGGTATATTATTTTAATGTAACCTCACTAATTTTGGTTTATAAAATTTTTTTATTTGTATTTGATGTTAGCATATTACAATTTTGTAAACAAAAAAATTTTCTTTGTTTTAACTTTGCATATACATAAATGTATTAATTGTTTGCAATTTTAGGATTTTATAAAACAAAATTTTTCATCTTTTCAATTCCAATTTCAAATTTTTACATTACTGTTAATATACATTGTAAAGAAGTAGGTTTGAGTTATGTGTAGTGCATCTTAATGCAGTTGGCTATACTAAAATATTTTGAAATATCTCTGATTATAGAAATTTAGATAGTAGAAATTAGTTGTTTTTTAATATTACTTTTGTCCTAAAATGTTAAATAATGTATGTAATATTTTTTATGTTTAAAGTTCTTGATATTAATCATCTTAGGGAACAATCTGCTATGAATAATTAATCTATTTTTGTACTATTTTATTGTTGCAGAAGTTTGAGCTTTTTAATGCTTTGCACTTAGATTATGTAACCTGAGAAAATCTCTAGCTGTGATAAATAAATTATCAAACTTTTATTTATCCATGTTTCATTTTTTACTCTTATGTTATTCTTTAATTTGTTATTATTTTTTAGGATATTTATTAACTATTTGTAACAGTAAGCTATTAAACAATTGTTTATGAAATTTAAAAACTAAGCTAAGAGTGTGGGTCAAACTTTCATTCAAAAATTCAAAATTTGATTTGTTTATTAACATTTCAGTCATTTAATTGCTTATTATGCACAGTCGTCATTGTAAAATTAGTTGCTTTAAATTATTTTTCAGTTTATTAAAAAAATAATAAAACAATTTTTGCATAAAATATATATTTATTTTGAAATTCAAAATTCAAGAAATGCTTTGTTTAAAACAGTTTTTCTCATTTTCAAATATTATATTTATATTAACATGTTGTGGCAAATTTGGTTACCTTTTATATTTGTCAGAATATTTTAACTTTGAATATATACAATAATTTCTCTGTCGATATTCAACAGATTACATGATAATAAAAGTTAATAATTTCTCTTATAATAATTCTCGGTGTAGATATAAGACACTTGAGTAAAATCTGTTTTTTTTTTTTTCTTTGTAAATATCAGTAAAAATTAAATCCCTAAAATTAGGCTTCCTAAAAATGCTTTTCTAAAATAAATAGATGAAAACTGTTTAATAGATTGATTAACATAATAATAACAAATATTTAGATTTTTTTAAAAACATTGGATGCACTTAAAAGCAATTAATTAAAAATTTCTCTGTAGTTTTTAAAATATTTTTTTAATGAAATTTATACTTGCATTTTCAAGTAGAACATTTTGCTTATTTTACTTGGTGGGTTCTCCGAACAGGAGGGCTGCTTTGAAAGATAATTTAAAATATGCTTTGATGAACATTCCTTCAAACATATTACTTTTATTGTAGTTGCTCTGGAGAACAGTATGAGAACACATATCCAAAAAGAAGTTTAGCATCTTGAAAATAAACTTAAAAATGATAATTTTATAATTTAGTTTTATCTTGGTCATTCATTGATAATGTAGTATTTTGTTTCTTACGAGAAGACTTTTGGCATTTCATTCACAGGAGAGAGGAATTTGTTTATTTGAAAAATATATAATAAATCCATCATTCAAATTTGCCATCAGACAAGCTTTATTGTGGGTAGTTATATGCCAGTAGTGTTTTGTACTAATAAAAACAACCTGTCACTCAAATCTGATGGCAGATATTCGGTATTGTATAACGAGACTCATAAAATTAACGAATGTCTGTACGACCTTCGCTAATTTTATGAGTAAGACCTTCACATATCGAAATAAAAATAGCGCAAAATCACAGATTAATAGCGAATTCACAGGTCGAATAACGTAAAATCAAATGGCAGGGGAATAAAATCACAGAAATCAGAATTACAAAAAAAAAAAAAAAAAAAGCAAAAGTTAGTTCCAAAAAAAAAAAACGTTTCTCAGCTTGTGGTTTATCGTGATTGGTGATAAACCAAGTTGAGAAGTGTATAATACTCCAATGAGAAGTGAGAGAAGCTGACCCCCTCCCTTTCTTGACAAATTGTCTTAAAAGGAGATTTTTAGTGAAGAAGAGTGTTCTGCGACGAGTCGACCAGATGTGTTTTTTTTTTCCTCTGAAATGTCCGATTAGGCCGGATTTCCCGCCTGTTTACAAAGTGAGCCCCTTGTGGTTTCGTGTATCACACCGTGTGATAATTAAGTGCGAGAACTCTGAAAATCTCCGTCCTTGGAGTGAACTGCCCTTGTGAATCAAATTGTCTTTAATTTTCATTTTTTTTTCCAAATAGAGTTCTGTATATATGTATATAATGCTTGTAAATAAAAATTGGTGTTCCCATGAAATTGAACGTGACACTCTTCTTGAAGCCGTTATAAGTCTAGTATAGGCCGAGACGTTACAATATGTTCATTATAAGAATTGGAGGATTGTAAAACGCATCACTTAAAAAAATTTTTTTTTTTTTTTTTTTTTTTTTTTGAAATTCTGATTTCTGTATTTTCATTCCCGTGCCATTTGATTTTGCGCTATTCCAGTTGCTAGATCGAGTTATTTATAGTTCTTAGTAACGGCACTTTAATTTACAGCGATGCCTCGGCCTTAATCCAGTACAGATCTTTAGACTTGCAGGCAAAATTAGTTTGGTATAAGAGATAAAGAGAAAATTATCAATGCTTTCCCATAAAGATATCCTGTTATTAGCATACATACATTGATGGTCTGGAATAAGACAATTTAAACACTGCATAATATAAAAATAATTAGATGTAATACACTTAAATAGAAATGTACCAAATTTAATTGTTAATTTATTTTAATTTAAATTTCACCTTTCTGTCTTCTATTCTTTTGGATATGGTTGATGACCACCAGATTTGAGGTTTACCAAAATTCTGTGTACATATTGTATATTGACAGGATTACATAAAAATAATTTAAATAATACTTTATACTAAAATAAATCCGAAATTATTTAGATTTTAGACATTCATATAAGAAAATTTATCAATTTTTTTTTTCTCTGTCTCTTTCCCCCATTTTTTAGATATGGGTGAGAATCACCAATGTGAGTTTTAATAAAAATCAATCCAAAGAACTAGCTTCTCCTTTTAAAGGTACTCAAAGTGTTCAAAATGTAGAAAATTTGCGCATCTTGTTAAAAGTACCACTAAAGGTAAAACTTTTTTATGCCTATTGGTAGATTTCGAGACAGGAGATATTTTTTTTACGGGGTAGGGTTGTCAATCCAACGCTCTACAGTCACGTTAGACCGGGACCTACGGTTTAAAGTTCCCTTCAGCCAACGTCCATCCGTGGTCTCTCGGCCATTCGACGCCGTGCCGTCCAGTAAAGATTTGCCAACCCCTCGTAGCTTCTGTTGTGGTAGACATCGTCAAGTGCACTGCAAGATGGGAGGTGGTTTGCAGTGCCGTTAGAGCCGGAGCAAAGTGGGCATGTTGGCGACCCCAATGCTCTTGCTCTCCTACGGTTTAAAGTGGATTCCGAACCATTGCAAACATCCATGGCACCGCAGGGATTTGCACCCTGTGCCAGAGTGCTAGTCACTCACCCATCAGGCCCCAAATGCGAATCTATCAATAATAATAATAATAAAATCTATAATGATGCTTCCAATTAAGAGAAACGTAAGCGAAAAGGAACAGATTTTTATAAATGCTTTTAACAATTTCAGCGCTTTGTTTCGATCACACACTTCGCTGAATTTCATAGTATTTTTCTGTAACATTTGCTATAATTGACATAGAAGCAGTGAAAATGAGTAACTATCAACGTTTGGATGCTGTAATTAATTTAAAAAAAATTCCCTTAATTATTTTTAATATCATAATATTCATTCAAATGAAAAAAAAATTGACGATTTCCTGGAATTGTGATATCAGCATTTGTATGCATACTTTTAAAATATAAATTTTCATATTGTATCACCTTATTATTATATTAATTATTTATTAAAATATTTCATAGCATAAATTATTTTAAAATATACCGGAATTTAAATTGAAAAAGTAAATAAAGTAATATTTCAAATTTACATATAAATATTTTAGAATTGCCTATTAGAGATACAAATAAATGTCAACATAATTCATCGTATAGCATCAGTGCAATATCTAAAGTAATTTTGAAAATTTGAAGAAATCTCTTTATATAGTTTTGTTAAGGTCATATTACATGCAGCATAAATTTAATTCTGCAAAGCTAGATTTTTGAACTATAATATTTGTAGAGTAGAAAAATTAACTAGCTAATTGACTTTAAGTTTGACGGTCCACTACGATCACATTATACAATATGCCATTACCACACACATATACACATAATCTTTGCCAATACGGCTTAATGCAACTTTCCCCCATATCAGAATTCATATTTGATGCGGAAAAAAAATCATAAAAATTCAAGCCAATGTCCTTTATTTTCAAAAGGAACTTGGTTTAAAAGAACCAAGTTCCCTTTGGTTTGTTGCAGCTAAACTAATACTATACTAATAAGATGAATTTACAAAATTTATTTAATTAAAAAAATTTAAATTAATTAATATTGTTATCTAATTAATTATTATTTAAAAAAAAAAACTGACGTAAAGTTTGAATGAATAATTTATTGCTACTGGAAACATGAAAATTAAGACACCTCTCTACCAAGATTTAAGGGTTTGGTTTGGTTTGTCGCTCTACGGTCATCTAATGCACATTTTAGGCTAAACAGACCGGGACCTACAGTTTAAAGTAGATTCCGAACCACAACACACATCCATGGCACCGCCGGGACTCGAACCCGAAACCTGTGGTACTGAGCGCCAGCCATTCAGGCCCTAAGATTCAAGGGAGTTTTAGTATTAGCATTGTTCACTGAAAGATCTGATTAAACGAAAATTACAGGGTAGGCGATTCAATGGAGTATGGAGCGGAGACCTTTAGTAGGTTTAAATATAATTTTAAAAGAGGAGTGCAAGTAGATCTACCACCTCGTTGTGCACTGATAAGGCAAAATGATTTGCAAACACGGCCTTCAATCTATCTCTCGGTATGAGTTCTGCGCTTTTGATTCGGAACGCAGGTGATTTGTCCCATTATCATCGGTGGCATCTCAACTGCTTTTCTGTGGTCACGATTGTCTCCGCAAGCACCTTCACAGAATTACACTGATTCCTGACCCTCTCTGTCTCCTGTGTGATAACCAGGAAGAAGTGGGTATGTCTCTCCCTGCTTCCTGTTCTGCACTGCCTCCTGTTTCTTTATGGAAGCGTTACTGGATTGCCAGACTTAAGATGGATGGATTAACTGATGTCATTTGTTTCTATATTGTTCTTTGTATTTATTATTAGTTTTTTAATGATATCTGTTGACTTGTAAACTTGCCATTGGAAATAATAATTTTAAAAGACAAAAAAAATATTTATATTCTTTTTTCACATTTTATTTTATTGATAATGAGGTTTCAAGTATATTACATTCGAATGGTACTACATTTGTAAAGCTACAGATGATAAGACTAATACAGAGATTCTTTGTAAAGAGGTTTGGACACGGGCTTAATGTATAACTTCGGATCTGCATAACCGTGCTCTACTTTTGTCAGTTGTTGTTCGAGCACGTGATGAGGAGGTGATTTGGCAGTTAATTTTACATCAGCAGGGTCTTCGTTCGCCACTCCAGGTTCGTTGGACTGAACCACCGCTCTAAACCCAGAATGGTCAGCCACATAGTCCACTTGTCTGTACACCCCGTGGGCATCTACATAACCGTAGCTGCCTTTCACGTTCCCGTGCTGGTCACCTTGCTCCTGACGTTGCTGCTTGTTGCCATGCTCATCAAGAACGTCATATCCGAAGTGAAAAGGATGAGGTGGGTGAGATTCCTGTAAGAGGATAAAGTAATTAACATATATATTGTTTTAAATGTTTTGTTTTCTAATATAGCTGGCAATACATAGACAGTTATCTTTATGTCATAAGCAAAGGCTGCACCACTGTTACTCATTTAGCACTACCCAGGATGAACGTGCAGCTTGATGACGTGCTGCAGACGCGAGTAATACTACAGTAATACTAATAATAATGCAGTGCCCTATTCTTCAGCATCACGGAGCCAAGTCAGACTTATACCTACAGATGCTCCATCACAACAGAAGCTGCCCTTTTCCCTCCTTCTATGAGACCACACGGGTTCTTGGACTTGATTCAGATGTTGGTGTCTACCAAGTAGGATAAGAGCACATAAAAAAGCAAACATTTACAAGTTGTTATTTTTTCCTTACATAAATCTCAGTTTAAGGCCCAATACTTCTATTAAACTTAGAGATATTTTTGATATTAGATTATATTTTGATAATATCTGTTTTTAATACTAAATATTAAGATTTAAAAACTTTGTTTGTCAGAAAGAGAGATATTAAACATTTGTTATTTATGTTTACATTTCATTACATAGAAATTAATTTTGAAACGAAACTTCTGATTTGTATAGAATAGAAAATGCTTTCAAGTATTTGGTATTGGCTCGGGGGCATTTGTCACTAGAAAGGTAAGAATGTAGTAAATTCAATGTTACACAGCATGCATCACGAGGAGAAAGAGAGTGACTGCTACATTACATCCCTATTTTATCATGAGATTTGTGAACAGACACCCTTAGGGATAGCATCTGGTAATTCGCACATTCCTCCTCGGACCCAATCCATTGACTTACCAGTCGACATATTTATAATGCTCTTTCTCAACTTTGATACAATAACTTTTGGTTCGGTTTTGTTTGTCGTATTTCGAGCTAGTAAGATCTATTGATTTTTATTTGTATCGTGATCTCTTGAAGGTCGATCCCCACAATTTGAGAACCACTGATGTAGAAAATCATTATCTAGCTCACTGGTTCCTAAAGTGGGAGATACTGGCACTAAGTGGGCAGTGGAACGATGAGGTGGGTGATGGTAGCCTCGGATACATTTGGGGGCGTTTAATAAACATAAAGGGATGGTGAAAGTATACAGCGAAGATTTTAAAAAATTTAATATTCGTACATGTTTCACTTGTATAACATTCTTTTTCAGATATTTTCATGGCAGCAGATACATGTTATAACCAATCAGCTCTCAAAGTCAAACAACCAAATACTGATAGGCCAACGAGTATTATCCACGAATCCAGCTTACATCAGCAAAAACACGTGCTTGTAATAAAATTCAGAGAATACGATACTATAAATAGGCGTATTTTCAAATAATGATATTCAGCGTATATCACTCACATATTTTTATTTACATTTTAAGAACACTTTGTGCTAATTTTAGGCTATCATCAGACATACGTTAAATTTTGTAATTTCAAGGTGTCTTGTTTTAAGCATCTTTATTTACTAAATTTTAATATGAAGGTAAATATATAGATGCATAAGAAACACACGTATTACATATTCCTTTGTTTGTATGCTTAAAGAAGGAAGATTTCCAAGGGAACACTGATTAAATTTCTTTCTGAAATGGATGTGGTAGGGCAAAGAAGTTTAGGGATCACTGATCTAACAGGAGACACAATTTTCAACAATAATAGCAAATCAAATAATAACAATAATGAAACGAATTAATTAAAAAGTATTTGTTAGACATGGAAGGCATTTTTATAAATCAATTGTTTAGAATGAGCGTATAAAACGTCGTATCACCTCTTTTATGCTGGCATAGGTATCATAGCTTGGCTTATATTCCGATTCTTGTGCTTCGTAAGCGTGGAATCCTTTGCCTTCTGTCATCTTCCACAGTAAAATTGCGAAGAGGACCTGTAAGGTAAGATGAACTTCATATTCATGAAGCACTTGAGATTATTATTCATTAATATTCCTATTTGCTCTTGAATTTTCTATTGTGGTATTGTAAATTGAATGAATACATTGTAAAATGGCTTTGTTTGATATTTTAATTCTTGCAATGCGTGGTGAAAATACTCTTATTTGTTTAGAATTCATGATGCACTTATGGTTTTTTTAACGGATTATTTATTATTATTTAAATTAAATTTTTTATTATTTTCAAAAAAATCATTAATTATTCAATTAATAAAATTATCATGAAAAATTGCGAATTTGCTTAAAAATTAGGTATTTATCTGTACTCTCATACGATTATTTTTTTCTGCATATAACGGATTTCTTACATTCTCAATTCAATAGCATGTAAATGTATGTTATTATTTGGGCATTCAGTGTGCGTATAAACAATTCAAATTGGAGATAAAAATTATTTGTTAGACTAGTGAATGAAATTTACAAAAAAATCTAATGAATTAATACTACATTTTTTACATTGCACCAATGAGAAAATAAATATATTGTTGGTAAAGAAACAAACTGCCCTGTTTCCTCACTTAAATATTGTTCGTTGATAAAAGGATAAGACGAATGTATTAAATAACTTACCTGTAACAGCATTGAGCAGTCCATGTCTATTCGAAAGCTTTCCACAACAATGACACTTCCAGTTCGAATTCCGTTGCATTTTTATACAAAGCTGAATATAAAAGATTTTCAGAATGTAGGACAACTAAATTCGGCATAGATGGTACTTCCCGCTTCGAAGCGAATTTTAAATAATAATAATAAAAATAAAAAAAAAGATTCCATTTCTTCAGTTTTAAGGTGTTCGAAAGCTCTTTTAGAAGTTTGAATAGCGATTAAAGTGCTTCGGCTACACAGAAGGGAGTCGTGTGCTCTATTCTTGTGCGGCACGCTTTTAGAATCGAGCAGCAATTGCAGCTAATTTGTTGCAGCCAACTGCCGAATTCACCATTTGCGGAATTAATTTAATCTTTCAGAATGGGATCATTTTTTTCGTTTTTGTTCGGCTGCAAATGGAATGGATAATAATCAGAATATACTTAGCGTACAGCGCGCGAGATTTCAGCATTGTCTACAGAATTTTTAAAACTTACTTTGTGATGTGCTATATGTATCATGCAGGAAATACTTGTGTTCCGAATCATGTTATCGTAAGGAGATATTCTGTCATAAATTGTTCCTGGTATTTTTTTTAGTTTTAGTAATTGAACTTTCACTAGAATAGAAAAATCCACTGAATTTTATTTATTGTTAGACATCATATGTGGCCATTTTAATATCCAAAAATGTTCCATAACGTACTTGAAAAACATTGAAAATGAACAAGTTATGACTTTTTCTAACTTTTTAGTTTTTCAGTGGCTATCCTGTATTACGTTCTTACTGGTTATAGATTTATTTTTTGTTATTAAATGCTCACATTCTGCAAATTTTCTGATTTTTTATTGTTTCTCGATTTGAAAAAGTTGACATCCGAAGTTTTCCTATATCCAAACGTAGAGTTTGAGTGCAATATCACTTATTCTCTTCGATATCGACGTAGAATGTAAATTTACTTTTTAACATCAATCAGAAATGAATGGCATGAAAATTTTTCTGATAAATTGTCAATTATGTAGCATAATCCTTAATGAAGTTATTGCTTGATAGGTTTATTTCTCTAATCCTCTTTTAAAATTCTGAATTCATGATAACGCAACATTGAAAGAAAATATGTGCTCTTGAAATAGTTCACTCATTTAAACATGAATAAAATCTATGGGATGAAATTCGCTATCTAATTGCGCTATAAACAGCTATTAGTAATAGATTGTATTCGGGCTATAAATTTTTTACACAAATATCTGTGTTTATTCATGTATTTATAGTAAGAGTAACAAAGGAAAAATCTGTTTAAAGCTATGAGTTTGGCTACAAATTGAGGTACATTTTTAAAAGGCTTTCATTTTTTTTCAAGAAGTTTTAATTTTTGGAAAAATAATAAAGAACATGAACGAATACATACATAGTTTTTACACATTTAAGTTTTTCATAGTTAGAATATTTTTTATTAATATTTATAAATAATAAAGAACGCTTAATTATTAAGTTATTTATTTAAGAAAGCTTAAATAAATAATTTAATAGCATATTTATCAGATTATGAACAGAAAGAAGATATTTAGGTCAATCCGATATTCACAAACTAAATACATAAAAAGTGAAAATAACAATCTAAATAAGAATTGTGATTACTTTTCAAAATTAATTTTGAAACTTTTGATTTAACAAAAAAAATCTTATTTATGTTATGATTAATATTCATAAGATGCTGCTAAACTTAAAGAATTTTTCCTGTAATGTGAATGAATGCTTGTTAACATTTATTTTCTGTTTAAAACAATTTTATTTAAAATCTTAGCGTAGTAGCTAAAAATAAAAAAAATTGAATTATAGTTTTATCAAAAAATAAGCAAAACAAAAGAACGTTATTAAAATCGATGGAATTTGATGGAACGGCAAAATTGATTTTCTGTTTGCTGTCTTAATTGAGGTGAGAATTTGAAATTTTTTGGTGAATTAAAGAAAAACGATTCTAAACAAAATAAAAAGAAATTACTTCAATTATTTAGAATAATTTACTTCAATAAATATAGATTATAACGAAATGAAAATCATTAAAATTGGGCATACACTGGTGGAAATCCTAACACTTACATACATACACAAAATTAGTTTAGAGGAATGAAATTTAGAATTATATTTATTTGATTAAAAGTTAATCATATTGATTTGATAATAGTTTAATCATGTTTATTTAATTAAAGTCTCAAGGTCACAGGTTAAAGCCACTTCATATGTGAAATGATGGTACACTAATAACCACTGTATTCTTAATGCAAGCATGTAAAAAAAGCATGCATTGTGTCGTACAAAGCCGTATTTGTGATTTTTTAATGCACCGAGGACTGGGACGTATTGACCATGTCTGTGAGCAGCCCAAGATGGGCTACACCGACGAATGATGTTACTCATTTAGCACTACCCAGGGGGCCCGTGTAGCTTGAAGATATACTACGCACCCTACTACGTAAGATATGATATGCCCCCCACCCATGATTTGTCCTTTTTATAAGATTTGATTTTTAAGATTTTATAAGATTTGTTATCTTGTAGGATGGACTGTTCCTGCCTGTTGGGCTTGATAAGTCAAATCAGCTACAATCTTTGCTGTTTGTAGATGACGCCATATTGGTCATTCAATATTGTCCGATTCGCGATCGATGGGAGAAAGATCCCCAAGTCAACATGTCGACACTGTAGAGCACGCACGTTGGGTGACAGCAGACGCCAAACGTTATCGTGCTATGATGCCACTTGGAATTATTATTCTGAAAAATTCCCACTGAAATAATAATTAAAGATTGCAGCATAACTGGTTAAATCATCAGACTGACTTAGAATTTTTTTTCTGTCAGTTTTTGCTGTTCAAGTACATGGAATAACCACGAGAATGCTTCTGTTGTCACAGGAACAACAACACAGGAAAATTTGTGCCCAGGCCGCAACTCCTGATGTAGGTGCAGCATATCTACAACGTAGTCAGAATGACTCCAAGCGTTCACCTGGCATCCTTATAAAACATGCTGCAAACACTGGTACCAAGACAGAAACATTTCTCATCTAAGATTACAACAGACCTGCACTTCGCCTTCAAAGTAGTTCTGGCTTGATACCATTGAAATCGCAGATGGCTGTGATTTGAAATTGGCATGAATGATAAAGGACGTTTGGCTTGCAGCTGTCGCTCTAATAATCTATTTGTTAACCTTTTTGCTATGCCCTTCCGGTGCCAACAGGAGCTAGAACTTTTGTTATAGGTGCAGTACGATGCGCTATAACTATGAGGTGAATACGGCGCTAGAACTTCTTAATAGTGGCCCTTGTGAAGTAGGATCCCGGTGTTTTCAGTCACTGCTGCCATTTCTCGTTGACAGATCCTCGCTTTAATTAACAAAAATACGTGCACTCGACAGAAGATAATTTCCCATGATGTGGTTGCACTTTCATTGGAACATACCGTTACATTCCATTACATGGAAAAAAAGTGTCAGTGTGCATGGTGACGGCACCTTCATCATAGGCCTCCTACTTTTTTTTAAAGAGATTACCGCCGAAAGTCTACAAACATGTACAGTAACGAATGCTCGCTATCTGGAAATGTTGACTAATTACGTAATTCTTGATTTGCAACAGCGAAATGCTTTTATCTGACGCCGTGTGTATGCAAAATGGCGCTTTATTCTAAAATGTCTTTTATAAAACGTTACTTAACACAACAGTTTGGTGACAGAGTTATCTCCCACCATTTCACTTTTATATGGCAGCCAAAAACGGCAGCGTGGCAGTCCTCCCAATCTCAAAATCTCAATTAGATCTCCTCACTCAACAAACATATTCTTCGCTCGAATTCAAAATAACCCTCCATTGAATAATATTCATATAATTTAAATGTAGCGAAATTATGGGGTGTTAAAATTAAATGGTAACTTATATTAGCGTTAATAGTTAATTAACCGTTTTTCCCACCGCTGCAATATACTACTACATCAATTGCTTTTAGTGTTCAATACAAAAAGCTTTATGGGATTTTAGTCATCTTCCTCAGCTTACTTAAGTTATATGTACAGATAAAAGTAAGAAAATTTATATTGAATTGCTACAGTTTCAAAGCAGATACTGTACAATTCCTCTCACTATTCATTATTTTATAAGAAGGTTATTTTGTTTTGCTATAGAACTGTGCATTAGTTGAAACGCTATATTAATACCATTTAGTTTAACATTTATTTTGTCATATTTTTTAAATTGCTAGTTTGTTAGGATGATAACATCGAAAAATCTTTGAACTTTTTTATAAAGAATTGTTGAAATTAATTTGATATAATAATTCCTTGCATTATATGGCTTCAAAAATACAACATGAGGTGATTGTCATGATTGTATTTTGAATAATTTATTAAAAAAAATATAATTTGAATCCGCAAAAAAACTTTTAAACAAGCAGATTATTTATAAGATTGGCACTTCTTTAATCAAAACTGAAGATATTTTTCTGCCAGAAATTTTAAACTGTTCAATATTTAAGCAAATAATCAAAAGACTAACTGATGTAAAATTTATCCATGTCGACTTAGAAAATAGTAACGACTATGAATAAAATTTATTATATAATTTGTAATTTTTATTAATTAATTCCACATTTTTTTTAAAGATTACTAAATGAGAGTTTGGCATTCTATATATGTATATATAACTTCAAAACTATTAGAAGTTAAGTTTTTTCTCTTTTTTATTATTTTTGTCTGGTTTTTAGCCACACATTAAGAAATAATTTTTATTACTTTTTTAACATTAAATGAGAAGCTTCCTTTTTATTGCTATTAAATGTTTACAACATCAGATGCCATAAGCTTTAAAAACCTGATTGATGCCATTAATTGAATTATTATATAAAAAAAAAAGATAGAAAATTTACAGCCTTAGTTTTTAATTTATTTTCCGAACTAAACTCTTGAAAATAATTGCTTAGAGATTAAAGGTAAAAAAAAATATTGGAAATTCCTAAATAAGGACTGTTGCTTTGTCGTTTTAGGCGAGTTATATGAAATTTCAGATCTTTAATATTTTTTTTTTATTAATAAAATTTATTAAAACTAAAAATGTTTTATTTTCTGTAGTCAGTCCATACCACATCGTATTTATTTTACTTTAATTGAAAAGTAATGAAATTTGTTCATTTATTAAAATAAAAAAGAGCAAATTTTAAATTTCGTGATTCTTTTTAATGTTTTTGTGATGAAATCTACTGATCAATTTCATTATAAAAAAGAAACACAAAAAATTATTAGGTAATGTATAACTGTAATCAATCTATATTCGAGACTGGCTTTTTCCCCCCCAAATCTTTAGAATCATTAGAATTTAGAGAATCTTTAGAATTTAGAATCTTAGAATCATCTGAAAATGAAGGGGGAAATTATTTCTAGAAAGAATTTTATTTTTTGTCATCGGAATAAGATATTATAGATTAAAATTTATATTGTATGTTCAGTAATATTTCTGTTTGACTTTGTATAGTTATTGTATCTACATTGTATTGTTTAATATAATCATTTTAGCTGTTGGTGATTAATGTATTACGTTTAGTGCAATTTTTAGCATTATAACAAAATGAAAATAATTGTTTTTTTGGACTGCACTCAATGTCTGAGTAATATAATTTGTGGCATCTTACAAGCATTCTTTTAGAATATGATGTCGATTAAACATTCTTTTAGAATATGACGGCGATTAAATATTCTTTTAGAATAAATTAAACATTCTTTTAGAATATGACGTCTTCATGCAGCAGCTTTTTTTACTTTAATAAAAAGGCACATTCCATGTACTTAATAATAGAAAAAAGAACTCTCAAATTTTGCTGATATTTTTAGATGCGATGTTGGTTTTTATTTGCATTGTTGAATTGAAAAATTTGACTTGCTAATTTTAATTTTGACTACATAGCGCACATTTTCAACTTAATAAAAATTATTTAGTTTTTGTATCAAAGAAAAAAATATAATTTCCGTATTATTCGTACATAATAAAAACATAAAAAAATTATAACATTTATTCATTTAAAAACTTATCTGTCTTGCCTAGAATAAATCTTACAATAGAATATTCAGATTAATATTTTTATAAACTGATTGTATCTCAAAGAATGAAAAAGAGATATTATGTAATGTTAATAATACACTAAGAATTTCCATAAATTGCGAGAAAATCTTGAATAACAAGATTCCTACAACAAAGTATCTTCCTAAAATAATTTTTAAATTGCCACAAAATCCTATAAAGCGAAGTATTCTTGTAATTCTGATAAAAAAGAAATGGAGTAAATCAGCTTATAACATATTTTTACATCAAGTTCTGAAAATAAGAAAAATTTTGTACTACAAAAGACATTACAATAATTATGGTGATTAGTAGTGATTATGAAAAAAAGTAATAATAATATGAATTATTTTTGATCAATTGTTGCTTTTAATAATCTTTTTTTTCTTAGTTATAAATCAAAGTAGTGCACTTTTTTACTTTTAGAATTTAGTACTATTTTTTAAATTACTTTTTCTTTGTGGCGCATCATACAAATTAGTAAAACACAAAATTTACTAAGAATTTAGTTACTATGTTATATTGTGAAGTCGTTTAATAACTATAACAAATTATGAACTGTATTAAACATTACTGTCAATGGATGAGTATTTTTTAAAAAATTTCTATTGTTAATGAAGTGCCTAAATTTGTATCCTAAAAAAGTAAAGTGAATGTGTTTTGTAGAAGAAAATAATATTCTTAATATTTTCACATTAAAAAATAATAACAGTAAAGAATTTTATGAGTCAAAAAAATGAAGTTGAAAAAATGTTATTTAATTTCCCACCAGATGTCACTACTACATGATAGAGTACTTAAACTCTTGCAATAAATGTATAAATAGCTAAATTATTTTATTTTGGGTAATTTACCTATTTATTTAGATATATATATTTTTTTCTCTTCACGTTTTACTTAAAATTCTTGCAAAATTTTGGTTTTTATTTGTTGTTCAAAGTAGATTGTATATTTTGAGTAAAAAGCGGAAAATTGCTTCACACTCAAATTTAATGGAGTACATCTGTACTTAAGATCTTCATTTAGGATTTGACTTTCAAACAGACCTACAACTAGCATTCAATTACAGCGCGAGATCTTTCACTATCCTACTTGAAGTGGAGAATGGATGATCTCCAAAGCATATCCTAAAATATTAAACATAATTTGTCATCCAAAGTCACAACTCTCAAATACATCGATCCTTTGAAAATCACCCTACAAAGCAATCGATATTTCGATGAAACTATTTTCTATATGTGAAGTTCAACAGAGCAGTAGACTAAGTACTTTTTTTATTTACAATCTGCATGCGGGATATTTTTAATATCATCCCCTCTCATACTGAATGTTTATTATATGCAGGCGACATTTTTTATTTAGCAGTGATACAAGTCTCCGCAAAGTTTTCTTCTATCTTCAACTTATTTTTTATAAAATCAGTCAATGGAAATTCACATTCAACCTGAGAAATTCGAAGCAATAAATTTTTCAAATAAAAAATAAATACCAATTCAACACTCGCAGATTCATATCAATATCCCATGCAAACAGCACATCCTATTTCTCAGCATAATTTCCTCCCATAACCTCACTTTCAAACAACACTTTTTATATCCGAAAAAGAAAGCCATTAAAAAGTTAAATGCAATTAAAGCAATAGCAGCTGATTTCTTAGATTATCGGCATCTCATTCAAATATCAAATTCCACTATAAGAACCTTATTCCAATGCAGGTCTCCTATTTTTATCTTCTCTAATTATAGTTGTCGAAAATTTGCAGAGTTCTGTGGTGCAGAGTATGGAAGAAGTAAGAATCACTTCATTTAATTAACAAAGTCAATTTATTGCACATAAAGATTTAACAACTTATTAAAAATATTAATATATTATTTAAAAATATTATTATAATTAAATATTATTATTATTATTAAATAATATTATTTAAAATCTTAAACTTACAAAACCATAGTGCCAGTTATGATCAAATTATGTCTGCAACCAGCCAGGCAGCCAGCCAAATTACACACACGTCATGGGCTTTTTACATCCACGCCGACGATATATCATTCATATATTCTATTTATTCATATTTAATCACATGCTTTCAGCATATGAAGTCGGAACTCGGATGTAAACAAAAATTAGAAAATGTTTTTGAATAAAAACAGAAGTAACTTGCCGACAACAGTGACCTCAAAATTCTAAATACAGTGCAACATTACGTTTCGCAATAGGTCTTCCAAAATGGACTTCTCACCCTATTTTACACAAAGAAGATAGTTAACTTCTATTGTTTCAGAGGCAGCTTATGCTGGCAGAGCATTTTTTATCAAGCAATTTCGATTAATCTTTCCCTATCTCCATTTATTTTCGTTGTAGAAATCAATCCCCCAAGTTCAAACACTCCATTTCTCTACATTTGTTTTGCACATCGTCTAGACGCTTAAAGATTCGATCTTTCAGTTTAATTTCCAATTTACTACCACTTAAAACTCTAAAATTACCTTTCATCTTGATGGTTTGCCCTTTCGAAAACAAACAGTTAGCCCATCATGTCATCAAACACCTTTCTGAACAATATAAAGATGAGCATTGGAAAGGCCAGATTATCTGAGCTTTAGATAATCTAAGCGATATCTTAAACACTGAATTGTTGTCATCAATACTTATTTGCAAGAGTCTTCCTCAGACAGATTTTCAATTACAATAGCATTTTGACAGGTGAAGTCCTTGCACTAGTTTTGACAATCTCGACATTTGTTTTCTTAGCTCATAATTATATCATCATTACAGACAGTCTCTTTGTTTTTCTAGCTTTACAAAATTGCGACTTTCAATCCAATCTCGTTATGAAACTATTCGAAAGTCAAATTCAAACCATCTTAAATAGCACTTTAACAATTGGGTTCATCTGAACCCCAGAGCACATTGGCATCATGGAGAAGAAACTAGCAGACTCTCTAGTAAACTCAGCAGCAGACAGCAATATTTTTCATTGGATATCTCCCGAGGACTTTATTATTAACATAAAAAAAATAATAATAAAATAATAATAAAAAAAAAACTATGCAAGATGCAAAAGATCAATGGGCAAGTGGAAAATATACTCAAGAATTTATTCATTTAAATAGTCTTGAACCTAACCCAAACTTCTTCCTACAAATCGAAAGGAAGATTTGACTTGCCGTGATTTTGAGATTTATGTTCGCTGCTTTATCGCTGCTTTATCTCAATTTATCCAATTACTCTCGAGAAGAAATCAGAGGGAAAAAAATTAATAAATAAAAAATAAAAATACTAAGAAAAACAGATTTTCAACTAATCAGTGAATTTCAACTAATTTCAAAATTATGAAATGGAAGGTTCCGAAATGAGGTGTCGTGCAGTACTTCTATCACGAAATAATACAGTAAGGTTAATATACACATACAGTCGCAATGAAAAAAAAAAAAAAAAGGATACACAATTTTTCGTAGAAGAAAGGAAGACGTCCTACTATCTAGATTTCACACAAACACATACTCATCAAAAGCTAAACTGCACAGATTTGGCTTAGTCCCATTTCCGTTTTTTTCATACTGCAATATATCGGAAACTGTAGAACTTATTTTGTTCTAATGTATGAAATATAAGGGTAATATATAAATAAAGTCCTTTCAGATACAAAATTTTATCTTTTTCTCGGATATTCGATCTGATTCAAGATGTGCGTTACAAGACTATAATAATACTTCCATTTTTATGAAACATCTCGCACATCTCTTTTTTTTTATTGCCAGAAGTATAAAGTTAAAAAAATTATTCAATTTTATCTAACTTTTGGAAAAAAAATTTAAATTGCAATTACTCTTCCACCACAAATTGCAACTAGTTAAATGATTTATAGTAATAGAATTGTAATATAAATTGGAAGCAAAATAAGTCTATTTGAATTTTAAAACATAGTATACTTGAATTTTGCTGAAGATTAGAAGTTAGAAGCTTCACATGAACATAAAGTAAAAAATATTCACCTTTATCTAACTTTTGAAAAAAAAATTTAAATTGCAATTAGTTAACTGGTTTATAATATTAGAATTGCAATATTAATTGAAAGCAAAGTTAATTCTATTTGAGTTTTAAAACATAATATACTTGAATGTCATAAAACGCTTCAATTTAAATAATGGATTCATAAGTTTACTTTTTAAAGTACAAGAATACCTTTAAAACTCGAAGTTTCATTAAAATATCGTTTTTACAACTTTTGCATTTTCGGAAAACTTGTATCTTAAGCTTTCTAAATATCTTCGCAGTTTGTTTCTATCTTTTTTAGAACTAAAGTTCTGTTAGTTTAAACTTCTCTTGGAGACGAGTGAAATGAAAAGAATACGAACTTGATAACTCAAGGGCATTTTAATATATTTACAACATTTTTAAAAATAATATTTGAGATTAAAAATTGTTTTTAGCTTTTTCTCAGAATGAATTTTTGGGCTTTTTGTTTTAACCTGAAACACTATAACACAAGTAATTTTTATCCAAATGCTACAAAACTTGGTATAAATATATTTTTCATAAATGTTTACAGGGAATAGACATTGGAAATGATTCTAGCTACATAAATATTGTTTATTTTAATTGTTAAACTTGGAATAACATGCAAATTTTGGAGAATTTTCTGTCGACAACATTTAAACTAATACAAAATAATAAATAATAAAGATATACATTTAACAGAGGTCTGTTCCCTGTAGAATGTTATTACAAACAAATACAAACTTAGAAATTAAAAAAATATTGATTTGATTTTGAGTTATCATGTTTTGTAACAGTATCAACTTTCGGCCATTTTTACTCTTATTTTAGCTTATAAAATTAAAAAAAAAAAAAAAAAAAAATTATGTAATTTTTTTTAATGTGAAATCCTAAGTGTTTAGATATATTCAATCCAAAAATGTGTACAAAGATAAAGTATTTCAATAATTAAAAAAAAAAAAAAAAAAAATTCATCCGAAGATATTTCTGTACTTTAAAGAATTAAAAACACAAAGAAAAGAAACCACCAATTTTATAAAAATAATTTATTTTTTTTCATCGCAAAGAAAGTACAAGGCGCTTTTCGGGTTCGATGTTTGCAGCATATACAAATTAGGAACCTCGAAATTAACAGACAAACAACATTACAGGATCGACTATACTGTACAGGAAAAAACAAGAATTGCAGTCTCTTGAATGGACAACACAACTCTGAAAAAGGAAGTAGAACCTGTAATATTCTTCATGTGCAACGTATGGCTTCGTCTTTATCACCAGTGATTCAAGCATTCGTTGTACGAATGGAGACTGGTGAAAAAGGCATTGAGTATTAACTGCAGCAGCGGCGTACGAGTAGTTACAATTGCTCATTAATGTACAAAACTTGGAATAATGCCTCTTACAGTTGAGTGCTTCAACGAATATGGCTGTCGCTCTCATTACACATGCACAACAATTTTACTTCATTTGAAAGGCAGTTTAACATTTGAAAGTCCTAGAAACACAAAATATTCACAGTAAAAGATATGTCTTCGTCTGGTCATCAATCTGCAATAGAGAAGAATTTATTAGTGTTTAAATTCGTAAAAAAAAGCTTGCACTATTTAAAACATATTTTCATCATAATATTATTAAGAATTTGTTAAATATCTCAAACGTATATATTAAAATTAAACAAGTTAACTTTTTTCTAAATGTTGTGATGTTGTTCAAAAGTTATGAAAGTCAAAGTCAGTATAAATTGTAACTAGTATTTAGTTTACTTAGAATTATTATTTAATCATAAATATGAAATTTCACTAGGCAAATATTTTTTTTATCTTTTCGAATACACAAATATCTAGATTTAAATAATTAAAAATTATGAATGATAAAAGAATCGATTTGGTTCTTATTTAATATGAATAATCGACAATTATAACTATTTTATTGCTTATTATTTAAATAAAACTTTTAGTTATTATTCATAAAATTGCATTAATTTCATATTATAAAACATGTGTAAGGAATATATACATAAACATCTCACCTTATCACCAAGACCAGCCACTTCCTCCATAGCTGGAAACTCCACCAAAGCCTCCTTTGCTGATTCCGCCACTGCCTCCATATCCTCCTCCGCCTCCGCTGCTTCCACCATATCCTCCTCCTCCACCACCGCTTTTTCCTCCTCCGCTTCCACCGCCGTATCCTCCTCCAATACTTCCGCCATAACCACCTTTTCCACCGCCTCCTCCACTGGAACCTCCATATCCACCTCCAAGACCGCCGCCATAACCTCCTCCGCCACCACCGCTCTTTCCACCATATCCTCCACCACCTCCTGATCCTCCATAACCACCTAATCCACCGCTGCTTCCTTTGCCTCCTCCATATCCTCCACCTCCACTGCTGCCTCCATAGCTACCACCGCCGCTGCTACCTCCATAACCACCTCCAAGAGCACTTAAAGCTGCAGAGTAATCAACTCCACCACTACCTCCATAACCACCTCCTCCACTGCTGCCGCCGTATCCACCTCCTCCACTGCTGCCGCCGTATCCACCTCCTACGGAACCTCCATATCCTCCATCTCCACCTTCACCACCTTTACCACCTCCCAAGCTGCTAATGCTAAGACCAAGGAGTGTGACTCCTCCACTTCCACCACTGCTGCCTCCATATCCTCCTCCTCCACCACCGCTCTTTCCGCCATATCCTCCTCCGCCTCCGCTGCTTCCTCCATATCCTCCTCCCCGCCACCGCTCTTTCCGCCATATCCGCCTCCACCGCCGCTGCTTCCTCCATAACCTCCTCCTCCACCACCGCTCTTTCCGCCATATCCGCCACCGCCTCCGCTGCTTCCTCCATAACCTCCTCCACCTCCGCTGCTTCCTCCATATCCTCCTCCTCCACCACCGCTCTTTCCACCATATCCTCCACCGCCTCCACTGCTTCCTCCGTAACCTCCTCCTTCACCTCCTAAAGTGATAATTTGAATTCCTTTACCTCCAGAAGATCCACCTCCGTATCCACCAGATGATCCGCCTCCATATCCACCTGATGATCCGCCTCCATATCCACCTGATGATCCACCTTCATATCCGCCAGATGATCCACCATATCCTTCAGATCCTCCTCCGAGAGAAATTCCATATCCACCATCTCCACCGCTGCTACCTTTTCCACCACCATATCCGCCTGATGATCCACCACCATATCCTTCAGATCCGCCTCCGAGAGAAATTCCATATCCTTCATCCCCACCGCTGCTACCCTTTCCACCTCCGTAACCACCTCCAATATCGCCAATTGAAGCGCCTTCATATCCTCCTCCAAGAGAAGCTCCTCCATATTCTCCACCTCCGATTGAAGCTCCACCATAATCTCCACCAATAGAACCGCCGCCATAACCTCCTAGAGAAGCTCCACCGCCGTAATCACCACCTGATGAGCCACCGCCATATCCTCCTCCACCAGATGATCCTCCATATCCTCCACCACCGCCGGATGATCCGCCGTATCCACCTCCGCCTCCGCCTCCACCTCCTTTACCATTGAGGGAAACTGGAATGGCTAAAAGGATTGTAGTTCCTTTGCCTCCTCCACCTCCTCCTCCTCCTCCATATCCCCCTCCTCCTCCTCCACCACCACCTCCATAACCACCTCCACCGCTACCTCCATACCCTCCACCTCCACCTCCTCCTCCTCCGTAACCAGTAGCTGCTGCTACGAGATCCTTTGAAGAAGTGATAGTCTTCTTCTTTTCAACCTTAGTACATGTTGCACTCAAAATGAGGCAGCTCAATACCCACAGCTGAAAAAAAAAAAGTTGAATTAATTAAGATCACAAATAAAAATATAGCATTTTTGAAGAATAAAATTTTTAAAAAGTATGCATTTTATTACATGTTTTTACAATGCATACGTACTGATTTATTATTCTACCATTAAAATATGTAGGATATAAAATGTATATACCAATTTTATTGATTTAAGATTTCATCTAGTTTTACGATTCTAATTTACACAAATATGCATGAACAATTTAAATTTAAGCTTAATTTTATTTAAGATTTCAATTTATTTATTTATTTATTTAATGCAGCTATTTTATTTCCATTATTACCTCTATCAGAAGTAATAATGGTAAAATAAAACAGCTGTATTACAAAAATAAATTAAAATTACACAATTAAGGATGATTTAACCGCTAATGTTATTATTAATATTTTTTTAACTTGGGGTTTTGAATTTTAAATCTTAAGCCCGGAATTTAACAAATTGTTAACAATATAGCGAAGAAGGCATAAAACTCTTCAGTGCCACTTTTTGCCAGGCAGCATTGAAGAACTACTATGTCTAAGCCTAGATTTGAATAAAATCCTTAATAAATTTGATGTTATTTTTTTCTTGAAAGGATATTTTTTAGAAAATGGAATTTAATATTCAAGAACTTTATTTTTTCAATTATAATAAGTTTCTTAAAACAGGGTGGAAGTTAGAAGGCCCAAAAATGTAAGAACGGTATACAATTTTAAGAAGATACTAGTTTGGAAAAAATTCATAAGAAATAAAAATTATTAGTACAATTGTAAAATAAATATTTTAAATTGGAAATAAGATAAATATTTCTTTGTGCAAATAAAAATGTCTAATATTTATTGTACGAAATAAATTAACAATTATAATCTACTAAAATGAATATAATTGATATTTAAATAAACAACAGTTGTTTCTGGTAGAATAATAATAATTAAATTTAGCCAATAAAATAGCGCTTGTCGCTTTCGATATTAAGCGCTTTTTAATTCATTGA
This sequence comes from Caerostris darwini, assembly GCA_021605075.1. NCBI lineage: Eukaryota > Metazoa > Arthropoda > Arachnida > Araneae > Araneidae > Caerostris > Caerostris darwini. The sequence goes on along the minus strand of BPLQ01003923.1, from coordinate 94,315 downwards.
TAAAGAGAACGTTTGTTTTACTTTCTTCGCTTTTGTTTTGTTGGAAAAGTAGAACGTAGTTACAAGGTCAAAAAGGCAATGACATCAAAATTCATAAACACCACGTCTGGTTTTGTTAAAATGCATATCATGACCTCAATAAAAATTGCCTTTTTCACCTCATTTTAATAGATCAGGAACCAGAAATAGCAATTCGCAATTCAGTTTCTCTTTCTACTTAGAGGATCGGTTTAGAAAGTAAGAACAAAACAGAAAACAAAAAGAATGTTTTTTTTTTTTTAATGTATATTTAGATGATCTAAATCGCTTGCCGTAAACAGTGGGAGAATGAACTTATTTGATATAATTGCAGAATTTTGTTTTATTTCAGTGTCATTGAAACTTAAATGAGATATTATAGTCAATTAACATTAATACATATTTAAACATTTAGAACTAATATTTGTAAAGCAAAAACCTATTTATTTGTATTAATATGTTAGTAAGTTTTAAATTTATTGTTTACATTTAGACAAAAAAGAATTATTAGAATTATTTAGTATTTTTTAATTATCAATGTTGAATTGAATCTTTAATATTCAATATAAAAATTATTTTAAATAAACAATATTAAAATAAGAAATAAAGAAAAGGAATTATGTATTTTCACATTTTAATTTTAAAAAATTCAGAAAACAAAAAATCCTTCTAAATCTATAGATTTTTAATATTCCATTTTTGTATCAATTTATACTTTTTTACAATACTGAGATTTAAGAGAAACATTTCTCAAAAGTTTTAAATGAAAAAATTGTAAAATTCAAATAAATAAATAAAAGTGTATATTTCTTTATAAGAGAATTTCTTCATAAATAATATTATTTTAAATACAAAGAATTAATTTAAAACAATATTTTGTCTTTAAGGTGTAAAATTTTTAAAAAATATTAAAATAATGCTTTTTAATTAAGAATATCCTATACTTTTTGTTCATACATTTTTTGTTGAAGGTTAAGGTTTTGTATTTCTTCTTTTTATAATTCACTACCATTTAATTTTTCAAGTACATGTTCTTTACTTATAAAGCATTTAATAATATTAAATAATAATTTTTATTATTACTAAAAAATGTCTTATATTTTTTTATTTTCACATTTTTTCTGTTGAGGACTTGAAATTATTAAATTCTTAATTTTCTTTTATTTAATTTTCAAGTAACATGCTTTCATATTTGGTTACAAAATATAATTTCCATTATGTTTAAATAATGAAAACGAAGTAAATTCTTATATTTTTCGTCAAAAATATATTTTATAAAATTTCATGCCTAGTAATAATTAAATATTAATTATTATAAAAAACAAATAAGTTATTATGGCTAGAATGTTTAAACATTAAAACTAATAGATAAACGGACAATTAGTAATAACTATAACCTGTAAAGATTTTTAAGATGTGGTTTAGAACCTTAATGACTTGGTAGTATCCAACAAATTTATTTAGCAATATTTTATAAAATTTCATGCTTAGCAATAATTAAATAATAATTATTAAAAAACAAATAGATTATTACGGTTAGAATAATTAAACGTTAAAACTAATAGGTAAATGGACAATTATTACTAACTATATCTTACAAAGATTTTTAAGATGAGGTTTAGAACCTTAATGCCTATGTAGTATCCAGCAAATTCTTATAGCCATTTGCTAACTATTGAATCATTGGTGCAGATTTCTTTCAATGCAAATACTACTGAAAATAAGGTTTAGAAACCGAAACCTAATGGTAAAAAAATTCGAAGTCTTACCTTAAGGGATGCCATGGTGGAAACTGAAAGGAGGATTTCAAGAGATCTGCTAGCTCTGGATGATCAGAGAAGATCACTTAGCTGAATGATGTTCGAACACTGAGCTCCAGCTCTTATATATATGTGGGACAACCGCTGGACATAGCACTGTCCCGATTTTGGTCATCCGCCAATGAAGATGAGAGTCTATTTTTTTTTTCTTTGTTTCGCTTCATTGGGGAAAAGATGGAAGTAGAAAAAAAAAATAATAACAAAAAGAAGAAGAAGTCAGGTAGACCAGTTGTGTTTCCTTCCTACCCTCCAACTCTACTTCTTTCTTTTTTTTTCTTTTTCTTCTTCTACTTCTTCAAACCGATTCTTATAACCGGGTTAATTGTGTAGACCACTGCTGCAGTTTGGGAGATTGCTGCAGTAGATGGATTGTTGTTGCCTAGAGGTGTAAAAGAAAAAGTGCGCGCGCTTTTAGTTTGAGTTTAGTTGTTTTTTTAATATTTTTTCCTGGGCAGAGTGAAAAGGAAAAGTTTATTTTTGTTTTTGACATCGATGTTCCGATCCTGGATTGAAAGCGCGTGTCTGTTATGCCGTGTTTATTAGAATTCGACAGCGAGCAAGTTCGAGATGGGTCAATAGCAGGTTCTTTTTTTGCGCTGTCGGTATGGCACGAAAATAAAATGGAAATAAGGAGGTCCGTTGAAAAGTTTAGTCACGATTTTTTGAGGTGGAAAAAATTGCGAATCAAATAAAAGAGCATGATGAGCTAATATTAGAAATGAGTTTCGATATTTTTTTTTTTTTTTTTATTATTCGCTCGATCTTGTTAGTGTTGGTAGTTTCGGATGGTGTTTGCCTTAAGTTAAATCACGATTTCGGAAGTTAAGATCTTCTTAAAGGCGATAATTTTGTGAGATAAATGATACGCTATTATTATTATATTTTTTATATATAAAAGTATCTTTAATCGGTTCATTACTCTTGAAAATAAGTAGTTTGGGAATTTTAAGAAGCTTTCGAGTTACTTGATTCAATTCATTTTAAATTATGTAATTTGATAAGAACTGTTTTAACCGGAGAGTGTGGAAAATTATCTAAAAACTCGACTGTGTCATTCATTTCGTATAAAAATATCATTCGTTTTAATACAGTATTATTAGGTAAATAATTCTAGAAAAGAGTTCGCGGTTTGATGATCAATTGTCTAATGTTCTGGCCTTTGGTACAACAGGCTTTATTCTCAATGGATGTTTGTTAGTGGTTCGGGATCCACCTTAAACAGCAGATCATGATTTAATTAGCCAAGTCTGCGCACAACATGATAGCCGAGCGACAAACTAAGCCAAACCTAGGAAATAATTCTAGAATTCTCTAATTTTGTATTATCAGAAAGTGGAATAGTTTTTACGTTTTAGTAATAATTCTTCAGCTTTCGGTCTCAAGCTATTTCAGTCAAAAAAATAAGATCAACATTTCGTACCCTTCTAAGATATGGTAATTTTCTGATGTGAGTTATTAATATTATTTTTGTAAAAAAGTTATTTTTCATCAGTTAATTATTATTCAATATAAACAATTGTAAAATTTTAAGAATTTCTCGGATATCTTTGTTCAATCATTTTAAATCCTATTATCCGCTAAGAATTGTGTTTCTTCTAAATGTATAGAAAATTATTTTAAATGAAAGTTTATAAAGAAATTTTAGTCAATTTGTGCAAAGATTACAGTTTCATACTAACTTCGCATGAAATTGGTTTCGTTTTGAAGTATAGTTTTCATGTAAACATTTCTAAAGTTTTTATGTAAGGCGTTCCAACTTTTGTACGGTCAAGATCAAATTATGGTGAGTACGCATATATTTGTGGATATTCTATCGTTATTGTAGGGGCCTAATGGCGAATTGGCTATCGCTCTGACCTCTGGTACCACATGCTTTTGTACTGGCCACAGGATGTTTATTAGTGGTTCGGAATTCCCGTTAAACTGTAGGTCTCGTCTAATTAGCTTAAAGTGTGCACAAAATGATAGTCGTGCGACAAATCAAACCAATCTATCATTATTGTATGAGTATTAAAATAAGGTAGAAAAACTATTTTACGGCAACTTATCGAACTTAACTTATACGCTAACTATGTAAGTTTTATTTTTGTAAAATTTTAAAAATTATAACATATTTTGTTGGATTTAAATAATGACTCTCTATATCAAAAGTTATGTATTGTAGAAAAAAAGAATTAAAGATTTTTGCTTATCTAAAACATCTTCTATATTTGCATGTTTTCTTGGATGAAATATTTTTTAATTACCTTTTCTCCATAATTAAAATTACTTCGTCATAAAAAAAGAAAAGAACGGTATTAATATTATATAGTAAGTAATAATATAGTTCATTTTGTAAGTTTATATCTCAAATGAAAATTTTTATTTTTCGTTAAAAAAATCTAAATTGTTGCTTAATAACTATAAATAATAATTTTTCTCATTTAAAAATGCAACTTGAATTATTGTACAATATTAATTTTCTTAATAATTCATATCAAGTATTGATTATGTCAAATAATTATATTTAACAGCAGCTTTTTTGCTTAAAATATATTTGTTGTAATAACTTATATTTCAAAAATATAAATAATTTATCTTTTGAGCTATTCTCTTTGTTTAAATGCTTTTTAACTTCTTAATGAAAGGTTGTTTCTAAAACATAAATTGTTGCAGAGTTTCTTTAAAAAGTAAGTTGATGTTTGAGTAAAAAAATAAACAGCAGCATGATTTTGCTGCATACAAAGTAATTATTACTCACAGAAATTCTTATAATTAAAACTTTCATTAGTACTAATATGGTTTTTAAATGTCTTTTCTGTGCAATTCTAGTACAACTTCGCAATATTTTTATTAATTAAAAATGTTTTAAAAGAAGGGGGGGAAACGAATTTGTAATTTTTTCTTATTCTAGTACAACTTCGCGATATTTTTATTAATTAAAATTTTTTAAAGAAAAAAAAAAAAAAAAAGAAAACGATTTTGTGATTTTTTTAACAAAATTTATTTTATTATCTGCAAGCTAAAATACTATTATGCTTATTGATAATGTCAAAACTTTTCATTATTTTAAAAAAGAAAGTGGAATGACAGGGAAATAAATGTCTTAACTCATCAAATCAAGAGAATTCATTGCGAAAGCTAATACAAAAGCCGAATCATCACTGGCTATGAGCACAATAAATCAAACTTCCACTTCCTCCAGATGCCGCTGTTGAGGTGTTAGTTCTAAATTGTGATGGCACCAAATTGAATGTAGAATAACAATCACTCTACTGTGCCAGACTCTGAATTTCTACACGTCTGCAGTTATCATTGATGATTATACTCAGATACAGTTCCTCTTATTAGAAAACAAACAACATTCTCTAAAAAATATCTCCGGGTCATTTACTACTGTGCTCCAAAAGTAAGACCAATTATTTTTTTTTCAATAACTTTTTATTCCTTCAAATTTATTTCATCGCCTTCCATCCCCTCCGGACACAATGCACTTCCGGCAACGTTTTTTCCAATCCTCAATGCATGCTAAAAAGTCATCGGCAGGGATGGCCTTCAAAGAGCGCGCCGATTCAAGTTGAATCTCTTCAATCAACTCAAAATGATGTCCCGGAGTGGTCTTTTGTGTTTAGGGAATAGCCAGAAGCCGCACTGTGTGAATACGGTGGTTGTGGAATGATATGGGTTTCATTTTGGCCAAAAAGTCACGAAGAATCAACGCATTGTGAGCTGGTGCATTCAGTGTTTCCGGTACCAATCGAGATTTGACGCGTTTGAGGCCCAAAATGGAATTGACTGATCCTTTTGAAATTCCAACATCAGCAACAAGGTCTCTAATTGTAAATCGACGGTTTGCAAGCACCAAATCTTTAATTTTTTGGACGTGCGCTTCGTCGGTGGAGGTTGATGGTCGACCAGAGGACTCTTCGTCTTCAACGCATTCTCTGCCTTTTTTGAACTGTTTATACCACTTCTAAATATTTATTTCCGATATAGGAATGCTCATCGAATGCCTTCTGCAACATTCTCTAGGTTTCCGCAAACAAAATTTAATGCAAGTTCTTTACTCAATTAATTCAGACATTTCAAAAATCGTCCCAATCAGTTTTAGCGTCTCACAAAGCCAAGCGTAACTCAAACACTAATGAATATTTTGACGTCAAATTTCACACATATGTCAAGGACACTGCCAGCAACCTAAAAAAGAGAAGAAAAAAATGATATTCCGTAATGCCCGGAAATTTTAAATTGAAAATTGGTCTTACTTTTTGGACACAGTAGTAATTATATATTGCTTAAGAAGTAATTTTTTAAAGATTACTGAAACAACTAAGTTTATTTAATTAAAAATTCTTAATCTATATGATACAGTTGAAGAAGGAATCAATCTATAAATGGAATCGGATATGCTCCAATTTTTTGAAAAAAACCCGTCTCCCAACAAGCATGATGCATATCAATACAATCAATAATAAGAAAACTTTTATTGTTACTATAATTACATTTATCTCAAAAATCCATTAAACACAGCGAAGGTCATCAATTGAACTTTTTAAAAAAAGTTCAGACATTGTCTGTTTTCCTTGAAGGAAAAACTTTTTCCCCGATCTAAATAGAGGTCAGGAGTGATCACATTTCCAATGAGAAGCCAAAAACAAAAATTGAGAAGATCATATTTTAGACCATGGCACCATATACATGAGAAACATTTATTTTATTTTTTTTATTATTACATTGTTGACCTCGTTACCAGAATGTGTGAACTTGAAGGGAAGTGTCATGAATGGAGGATGGATTTTCAAAAAAAATTGTTTGAGTTTTAGTTGTATAACAATCGAATAATATTTGTATTTATCTTACGTAACAAATATAAGGTTATTTAACTAGATGAACGTATTTGAAGTGATCCGAAATAATTTTCTGAATAGAAATTTCTCTTTGCTGCCAGTTTTTTTTAGTTTTACTTTAAAGGATAATATTTAACAAAAGAACAAAGATAATTTTTTTTAACTACAATAATTTTTAAGTGCAATTTAATAGAATAATTGTGTTTCCCATTCGTATTAAATATCAGTTCATTTTAAAATTTAACTGGATGATTACTTTCGAAATAATTTTCGGAACGGAAATTTTTCTTTGCTGAAAGATTTTTTTACTTTTACTTTAAAGGATAATATTTAATAAAAAGACGAAGATCATTTTTTTTAACTACAATAATTTTTTAAGTGCAGCTTAATAGAATAATTGTGTTTCCCTTTCGTATTAAATATCAGTTCATTTTAAAATTTAAATGGATGGATACTTTCGAAATAATTTTCAGAACGGAAATTTTCTTTGCTGCCAGATTTTTTTACTTTTAATTTAAAGGACAATATTTAACAAAACAACAAACGGATTTTTTTTAAATATAGTAATTTTTCAGAAACAGCTTAATCGAGTGATTCTGTTTCCCTTTCGTATTAAATATCAGTTAATTTTAAAATTTAACTGGATGAATGCATTCGAAATAATTCGAAAGTAATTTTCATGAAGAAATTGTCTTCTTGCTGCCAGATTTTTTTCTACAAAAAAATTGTACAAAAGAAAAATCGTAATTTTTTATTGCAAATATTTTTAAGAGCACCTTTGTGAAGAATTTGTTCTTTAGGTAATTAATTTTTGGTTCTACCCTTATTAAAAGACTTGCCAAAAACAACCTTTTTTGACTCACTGGATGGAATCTATTTATAACGAATCTTTATTTTTGTAAAATAAATAGAAACTAGTTTAAGATATTCTATGGTGAACAGACGATTATTTTAAACAAATGAAAAAAAAAAAAAAAAAAAAAAAAAAATGGGAATTTTTATTTTATCTTTCGAAATATTATGCTGCTTTTCTATTTTTATCGAGTTAACATAAAATAAAATGGATTAACTAGAATAATTAAAGTAAGTAATTTATTTTTATTTTTAAATTATGAAATTCTTTTACGTTCTTCAGAAAATTTATTAAATATTTAGATATTTCCGAGGTAAATGTAGTTGTAGAGATTTAAATAGTTTAAAATATACTTAGTCAAATACCTTTTATTCGCAACATTTTTCCTCACTTTTTTATGATATACTTTTTATTTATTTCTCTTTTGAATAATACATTTTATTAAAGTAAAGTTTTGTATTACATTCTGTAATAATTAATCTGAATTAAAATATAACAAATTAATGTGAATTTAAGAAAAAATATTTTTCGTATTGGAACCTTCCTAGTTGTAAAAAATTCATAACTGCAGATAATTCAAATTAATAAATAACTTCATGTGTATAATTTCATTAATAACGAAAAGACTTTTTTTAATGGATTATTTTTACAACTTCGACAAATATAATTATTGTAAATATTATCTTTATACAAGATATTCAATTAATATCACATAAACAACGCAAAGTGAAAATCCTTACTGAGAATCTTACATAAAAGTGAGAGTACATAAAAGTTGTAGAACAATATCGAGAAAAGTATCATATCAAATCCGATGCATGGTAAATAAGCATTAATAGTAACATGACCAGCAGTGAATGGCATATACATAGTATTTACATAGGAATGAAAACACAGAAAAAAATGATCGCAGAACATAATGAGGCATGCATACGAATACAGTACAGTTACTAACTGCACACGATCCAAAAAGCATAGTGTCCAAAATAGTGAAAGCAACATGCAATTAAATATTTCTTACTAACTGGAATTTTATGTTTTATCCTTCAAATGTCTCTGTTGGAAGGAAATCAAAGCAGTTAGATCAGAAAGATTGTGACGGTAACTCAACTGGACTCCATCATCCAACCGGTTATGTCATTGGCGTAGAGGTAACAACTGATGGATAGTGAGACTTATATTTCGTCACAATTTATAAAGCATTATTGTGATGAAGGTAGAGTCAGATAAGCCACAAATTCCTCAGAAGAAGAAGGGTGGCCATTGCCCCGAGAAGTTAGACTCGGGAGGTATTTCATTTCCCTCCTACACCCAACGGTAAAACCCAATCTGTCACCCGGGTTCGCGCCCTGTAGAGGTTACAGTCTACCCTAGGGGAAATAAATTTATAAAGCATTGAATGTATATCCTGCAATGTATCTCTGTCCATGTGTATTTGAAATTTAATGAAATTGCAGATTCTTTGGCGAAGAATGCCAGAAGTCTGGACCAGACTGCAAAAGACTCGCCTTGCACCATTGGCAGACGTATACCCCTTCTAACTTAAGTTTGAAAACTCACGTGATCTTTCTAGAAAGGGCTGAAAAACTCATTAATGATTACAACCTGAATCCTAATTCTTGCTATCCCTTTAGTAATGACTACTTTTTGCTTAACTATTGGCTCTTCTGAAAAGAAATGTGATGCTATCCCAGATCTCCTCAGAGCCCATTTCTTGAAGGTCATCTCTGTAAACTACCAGGAGATGAATGGATTCATATTTATACAGATGTTTCTGCAACAGGACGTGCTACTGGGCTGGTCTTTAGAGCGAAGGATTTTACGAGGACTCTTATCCTGTGAGCTTTAATGCCACAAATTTATATGCTGAAATCGAGGCCATAAAACGAGCATTTCTAAATTTTTAAAATTTGTCAACACAACTTAAGAAAGTTACCTTTTTTATAGATTCTCAGTCTGCTATTTTGGTTGTTGTTTCACATACAATAAGTGATTCCTAACAAGTAGAGGAAGTTAAGATGTTTTTAATCAAGCAATTTCTATTAGCTGGAAAATTGTTCTTCAGTGGATTCCTAGCCACTGCAACATTCCAGGACATGAAAAAGCTGACATCCTTGCAAACAAGGATGCAATTTGAAACAGCCACATTTTACTCTGTCCTACCAGCAAATCTGTTGTGTAATAAAAAATAGATTAAAAATGTCCCTTCGAAATGTTCGTATTGAAGTTGGCTAAGGTCTGGAGTTCATTATTGTACACCCACCTCCCCATAGACATTCCTCGATCGGGTTTTACTGCAAAATTTAGACTTTTGACTGGACATGACTTTTTACAAGGACACCTTTGACGTATCGGCTTGGCCAATTTTCCTGACTGTGTACTGTGTTCATCAAACACTTATGGGGATTTTACATATTTGACAAGCTGCCATGCGTTCTCTTTTATGAACTGTTCTCCAGACAACTTTTATAATAAGGCTGGTTTTCATTGGGCTAACAGAGGGCTCATGGGTTATATGGCCTCCGCACCGACGTAGGAAAAAATATTATCACTACGTTAAGGTTGCCTATATACACCACGAAATATGCCTATAACACGAGTTCAATAACGACTATCATTGGCACAGTAGCGCTATCTCTCTTTCAACTGTTCTCGTTTCGCATGCCTAGCGGTACAATTTTTATTTTCTTAAATCTTTTTGTTTTCATATGTCCTCCACTTTTACATGATTCGAATATCCTCCGTTCTGCAGTTTTATATGACCCGGGTGTACTGAATGTGATGTCATACTTTTTCTTTTGCATTTTTTCTCCAAAACAATGAGTCGTAAAAGTATGGCTCTCTGATCAATTTACATGTATTCACGCACTGCGCATTTTATGTGGTAATGATGGAACACACTGTGTTTATAATGACTTTTAAAATAGCAAACAACGTAAAAGTTTCTTATGAATGAATGAACTTCTTATTAATAACACATTACGCAGCTTAATTTCTATAAAGTTTTAAAATAAATAAATACATTTCAAAATTTTCGAGTTTCCTCCTAGACGCTCGTAAAAAAAGACGAATTAGAATCCATCCCTGTCCTTTTCCATTATTAAAGAAACCGCACACTTTCGTATCTCTTATCAAGCGAATCAATGAACACGCCGCGGTTTCGCTTGAACGAGATAGGATGCATTTCACCTCGTTTACATAATCGATGATTTCCTCTCGTTCTTTAATAGTCACACTCGTTCTGCGTCCTTTTTTGTTAAAATGGCCTATTTTAGATGAATTATAGAAAACGATTTACTTTAGTGCTGTGTGTGTAATAAGTGTAAAAGTAAAAAAAGTTGTTCGTTTATGTCATATTTTACAATCAGTTTCAGGAACAAGGAACGGTGAAAACATTTTACGTTAAACTATTATATAAAGAGGATTACAAAATACTTTCATAAAAATTTAGAATTATTAAATTTGTTAATTTATTATTTGACAAGTGGATTTGATTCATTAATGGCAGAGATTGCTGGGTATCTTCTAAATACCGTTATTGGTATCTTCTAGATATCATTACTGGTACCTTTTAACTACTGTTACCTTCTAAATTAGTACTGTTATTAAAAGATACCCGGCATCTTCAAGACATCATTACTGAGGCCTTCTAAATTATTACTGTCATTAGAATATACCCGGTATCTTAATAATTTTACTGGTACCTTCTAAATTATTATTTTTATTAGAAGATATCTGGTATCTTCTAAATATCAGTACTGATACCTTCTAATTATTACTATTATTAGAAGATACTCGATATCTTCTGAATATCATTACTGATACCTTCTTTATTGTTATTAGAAGATATCCGGTATCTTCTAAATATAATAACTGGTTTCTTCTAAATGTCCTTACTGGTATTTTCTAAATTATTACTATTATTAGAAGATACCGGTATTTTCTAAATGCGTTATATACTTCGTATCTTCTAATCATGCTAATTGATTACTTGACGAGTGCACTTGGTTTATTAATGACAAATGGTGTTAAGTATCCTCTAAATAACGTTACTGGTATCTTCTAAATCATTCTTGTTATTAAAAGATTTTGCCCGACTCGTGGCTCAGTGGCAACGCTCGCCACTGGTAAGCATTAGCGCTAATGCTCAATCCGCTGGCTGCTTTGTTGTAGACACTGTTTCAAAAAATGTGGAGACTCGATGGCATTTGTGATCTTGCCTCGTGAGTCAGACTACCTGGTGGAAGTTTTTCCGGTTTTCTCCCATACGATGCGCAAATGCGGGTAATTCCCCCTAAAAGTGCTTCCGGAAGGCACTGCTGTTCTTCTTCAACATAGCCAACTCAGATTTCCACCTATGAGTGCTCCATCACCAGAAAAGCTGCCCCCTCCTTCTATGCGAACCACGGGTTCATGGACTTGGTCTAGATGTTGCTGTCGACCAAGTGAGATAAGAAACAACAATAACAAAAGATTCCCAGTAAAAGAAACATGTAAATAATTTATATAATCGATTAAAATAATTAAATAAAAGTATATTCAAAGTAGAAAAATAGCTCTAGGGTTTGTTTCTTTTGATTTTAAGCAAATGGTGAATTATTTTGATTTATTTCTGTGTTGTTTTAAGCCTCAAGTCAGACATGCTATATTTCAACTCATATGACAAGAAGAAATGACGTTTGATTGTGAAACCAACTCCATGACAGAGACAGAACAAAACTACTTGCTCCATATAACAAAATTACTTGCGATTTCATTATCATCCATTGTACAACGGATGAGGTCACATCGAAATGGGTTTTTTCCCCTTTTAATAAAAAAAAAAATCTTTCTAATATGTAGACTGTAGAAAAAAAAAGTTCAATATATCTAAAATGTAATCTATCAATTTGAGTATAAATCTATCATTTAGAAAGAGAGAATACCAGAGGTTTGCAAATCAAAGAAGAGGAAAGAATTATTGGAGTGAAAAAAATAGAATTCAAGTTTCAGGAAAATAGAAAAAAAATAATATCGGGTATTAGCGGAAGTTGACTAATTCATTACTAGAAAGTTTGAAATAATAATTTATTTTGAGTTAAGAGACTATCATTTTATTTTGTCTTAATATAGATAGATTAATCAAATTATGTCTATAATAATTTATGATTATCCTTTTATCAGCAATTCCAGTGTTTTTAAGTTTGATTTATAACATGAAGAATTGAAGAGTTTCATTAAATATTACTGGAAAGATTTCAAGAATATTAAAAGAAAATCGTAGACAATTAATTATGGATAAATTAGATTGTTAATCTTACACAGAAAAGAACCGAATACACATTTTCGGAAATACCTTTTTTCTTGGACGCTACATGACTCCTGGTATAGATCAAAGCCAGAACCAGTCTTCTTTAATAAACTTAAAATTGGGTATCAATTTACTAATAAAAGTCTTTTTGACCATATTGTAGCCATCTATCATATTTGCTTAATTAAATTTAAATTTGCTTAAGTATCTGTATAAATGCGTCCAGGATAACTAAAAATGAATTTCCAGCGGATACTGAAATCTCGCGTCTTGAAACGTTAGCCAATCGAACGATCTGAGTATACAAATAATCAAACTTTCTATTGAAGGAATTATGAGATTATAGTATTCGGGGAAAATCTTCCTTAATATGTTTAACCTTTCGATTGAATTTAGTTACCTATTATATTTAACTGAAAAACTCATCATTATAATGAATGGCCCGTTACTATTTTTTTACTGAATCAAAAATAGTGTTTTTTAGTGTTAAATAGATATAGAAAAATAGTGCTACGATATGTTTTAATAACTTTTATATTTGGTTACCTATATATGACTATTTTTGATTAATGAATAAAAATTATTTTCATCCTTTATGGGCAGCATTCATTAGTATATGAAATGATAGTTAAAAATACTTTATGACTTTATTATAGAAAATGATTTTTAATTCAAAAATATCTCAAAAATCTAATTATTATTTATACAGTTAATTAATATATGTGTATAAGTTACTTTATTTTTCATCTGTGTGAAAATTTTTCTATGTGAAATAGGTTATTTTTTTTATCAAAAAGGATAAATAAATAAATAAATAAAAATAAAGCATATGAAGTTATCGAAAACTAGAGTAAAGGGGAAAGGGGGGCTGCAATTGTTTCGATTTTTCCTTTCTAAAATCAAGAATAGTGCCAGATTTCGTAATATTTCGACATAACAGAACATCTGAAATTGCTTCTATATCTGATTGGTTTTTTTCCCTAGAAGTTTTGACAGTAAAAAGATAAAATACGTGACTCTCTATAGAAAAATATTACAACATAACTCTCTTAAAAAAATATATGTCGCTAGTTTCTCAGTAATTTTTTTTTTTCACTTTGTTTCGAAAAATTTCGCTTTGGAAAGCATGGCCCAACAAAGCATTGTTTTCGTTCCTGCTTTAAAACGTAGTTACGTCATACTTTGTGAATTGTAAAGATAAGACTTAAAAAAAAATAGTATCAGAATTTGGGATGCCAGATGCTTTGTTCAATTCCATAAGTTATGAGAAAGTTTTAAGACTGCTGTATTTTAATCACAGGCTCACTCTAAAATCGTGTTACATCTTATAATATTAACATTCATCTATCCAAAATAGCAAATAAAGGTTTATTCATTTACTTATTGTTAAATTATTGGAATATATCATCATCAGTAGCTCAACAGCCCCATAATGGGTCAAGGCCGTCTGCCTGCTGGCAGATTTCGATACAGGAGATGGTTTCTTTTTACGAGGTAGGGTTGTCAGCACTACGCCCAACGCTCTACAACCATATAAGACTTATACCAACGGTTTAAAGTGGATTCCAAACCACTACAAACATCCATGGCATCCAATATATATTGGAATAAATTGGAAAGTTTATAATTTTTAAACAACTCATTCATATTAATCGTCTTCCTTAGATTAAGTTCATTCAAGAGCAAACGAAGTAAGGTACCAAAAAATATATGGTGACAAATATTTGAGGGACATATACGTATATGTATATATATATATATGAATATATGCCCCCAAATGTTTGTAACCATATATATACACATATATATATATATACTAGTGTTCCGGGTTCTAGTATATATATATATATACTAGCAGATACATACGGTTTCTTGCCAAACAAAATATATTATAGAAAATTACATATCACGAATTCTCCATGTTCCAATATAATGATTTTCATGGATATCGTTTCAACGGCAAATAAGATGAAATGCTGCAGCACCATCTGGTGTCAAGTAATAATAAAGTGGATAGGCGAACCTATTTTCCATATTCGAATACATATTATTACCAATTTTCATTGGAGTTGTGGTTGAACGGTATAGGAGTTGTTATACTGCAGCACCATCTGGTAGCGACTTACAACAAAGGGGTTAACATAAAAACATTCTCCATGTTTTGTCAAACACACAAAAAATCATCAAAATCGGTCCAGCCGCTTAGAAGGTAATTATTTAACTAATAATTATATAATTATATAACTAATAATTATAATTATTTGCTAACTGTATTTTAGCTAATCGAATTGATTAGTTAAAATACAGTTAGTTAGTGTCAAATACATGTACGGAAGAATTATCTATATAAAGCTATATATACTATATATATACATATATTTAAAAACTGAAAAAAACTAGAAAGGTGTTTGAGGAGAAAGCTGTTAATTAATTCTTATTAAAGGAATCAAAATGTTAATTAATTAAATATTCAGATAATAAAAGTGATGCGAGATACCGAATTTTTTATTACTCATTATTTTTAAAAAAACATTATTCATTTTCCTGTAATAAAAAATCCATTATAAAAACTTCCTTATAAAATAATTAGTTCTTCTTTGTTATTTTTTCAAAAGTTACAGTATGTTTAATTAAAAAAAATCTATTAAAATTCAGTCCGATATTCAAAATATATGTGAACAGCAATGCTACAAATATTAGCATATTGAATCTTTTTTATATTGCTTTGAAAAAAGGTTATTGGAATATGTAAATTAATGTTTCATTTTCTAATTGATAAATAAAAAAATATTAATGCTTTTTTTAATGATGATTAAAAAAAGGGTATTAATATTTGTCGTACCAGAAATTTATATACCTAACGCTCACGTCTTATTTTTTATAAGAATATTTCTTATACAGAAAATTCATTATTCTTTTTAGATCATTATTCTGTATAAGAACATTTCTAGACCTTGACGAGTAAAAATTTGCACTGATTAATTACATTTTTAATTTTTATTTGGCTAATGATTCAATACTTGAATTATAAAAGATACATTCAATACTTGAATTATAAAAGATACATTCAATACTTGAATTATAAAAGATACTCTATTCAATACTTGACTTGAACTACTCTCACGTTTTATTCTATATAAGAACATTTCTTATACAGAAAGTTCAATAGTCTGTTTAGATTATTATTCTGTATAAGAACATTTCTTACACAGAAAGTTCAATATTTCAATATTTTTTTTTGATCGTTATTCTGTATGATAACGTTTCTAACCCTTGAAGGTTAAAAATTTGAACTGATTAGTTAAATTTTAAAATTTTTTTTGGCTAATATTTCAATACTTGAAGTGTAAAAGGAAAAATTTCGAATTATTTTTATTGGCTCCCATTTATGTCACATGTCGAAAATTTCAGGAAATCATTCTATGAATTTTCATAAAATTTACTGAACACTTATGCTTCAATTAACCTCTTTATGTAATCATAGTTTAACGACTGCAAAGAATTTTGAGTCTACAATTTCTTCTTCATTCAACCATGAATTCAGCTCCAACGATGCGTTCCTTACCAAACAAATATAATGGAATTTCTATTAGAAAAACAACACTATGTTTTCGTTCTTAAAATTTATTATTTTTTTTTAAAAGTAAAAAATTATTATTATTAAATAATTATTAATTATATTTTTATACATAAAATTATTGTATATTATATATTATTAAGTACTATTTTTTTATTTTAAAAAAGAATCGTTGTACACAAATGAGCCGTTTTGCATATGATTTTCTAGTTAGTGATGAATTAATTGCTATTTTCAAGTTGGAGAAACATCAGTTTACTTTATTAAAAATTTATTTCAAATATTACTTCTTTTATTATTGTAACTGTAATATATATATATATATCAATTTGAATGTACTTCGAATTTAGAATCAATCACTTGTAAGAATATAAAATAGAACTTTGTCACTTTACAATCAACACAAAATAGATATTAGATTGGATATGTGATATTAGATTGGAAATAAGATCTATATTGAATAATGGATTGTATTTTTTATCCAATATATATATCTTATTCTTGCTGTGATATTTAGATTTCTCGAATATTTTCCAAAATTTCACATGCATTTTATTTAAAAATATTTTCTGCTCACGAAAGCATACTTTAGGAACTAAATAATGGTACTGTTTTTCCCAAACATTCATTTTCCGATTAATTTCAAAATATAATGATCATATTTCTTTTGTAATATAACAACGATAATAAGGGGTTTTGTAAACTTTTTACATTTTTATTTCCATTCTGAATGTTCACATGTTTTCTTTATTATGAGTGTTTCATTTGAAATTTCTTTAGCAAAATAACAAATCCAATTAACACTGGCAAAATATTTTGTCTTCTTTTGTCAGGAACAATTGACTGAAAACAACTAAACAACTGCTGCCTTAAGATAATGAATTTATAACTAGAATTTTTAAAATTGCACACACAAATGAAATTACTTAATAAAGGCATTATACAAATTGTTCATGAAAAATGTATAAGCAGTATTCCAAGCTATATTTATTTGATTCCATATTCCTAAAACTGCTT
Source organism: Caerostris darwini (assembly GCA_021605075.1). Taxonomy (NCBI): domain Eukaryota; kingdom Metazoa; phylum Arthropoda; class Arachnida; order Araneae; family Araneidae; genus Caerostris; species Caerostris darwini. The sequence goes on along the minus strand of BPLQ01003923.1, from coordinate 76,914 downwards.
TATTACTGAAATATAATGGAGACTGAATTTCAAGTAATAAATAATTAGGCATGAATTAACATTCGTTTCAATTATGTATTACTTAACATCGGTTACTTTATGTTCTAATTATGTATGTCAATATAAAGGAGACTGAAAAACTAACATATTTCACGTAATAAATATATTAATTAGGCATGAATTAACTTTTGTTCCAATTATGTATTACCTAATATTGGTTATTTTATGTTCTAATTATGTATGTCACGAACTTTACACCGATGGGTACACAGAGGGACAGTAGTGGCTTTTAGAAGATGGTACCAGTTGGAACGTTGAAAACTACCACTCGAAAAATCGTTCCAGTTTCTAGATGTCAGACACTTACAAACACTATCACAGTCGTCATCGAGTCATTTCACTCTATTGTGAAATTAATGATTATAACACACGCTACACCTATAGTAGATTCGAATCTATGTCCTGCATGACAGAGTTGTCTCTGGGCTTCTAATTAGGCAAATGCATCATTAAAATTCTTGAATTTGTCATGTATTGCGCTTTATATCAATTAAAAAATTGTTTGTTAAATCTATATTCAATATTTAAGCAACTTATCCATCTTTGGGCAATGTTCATGGCCTAACAAAATGGTCTAAGAGGGGGTGACATGTTTTTCAAAGCATGACAAACTATCTACGCTTCACGCCCTATAAACACTTGTTCCAAATAGAAGTATTTACAAATATTTTATTATTTATCTGTGAAGTTTGCCAATATGATATGTTTATAACTGTGACCAATATTTTACACTAGAAACATTCGTGCGAAATGTTGTTTAATTGGAGAACCACGGAGAAAGTAATTTTCTTTCATCTCTTCGTTTGTTTGGTTGTCCGATTATAATTTGCTTGATCATAAATAGTTTATAAATATATTATTGATATTTGTACTTGAATAGATCAAAATATTTATAAGTTATTAAAAAAATCGATATGTTTTCTGTTTTAGTTACTTTTGGTTTCATATTTAAATAATTGTGATTGAACATAAAATATACTTTTAAGTATAAGAGCTGTTAATTAACTGAAAATAAATATATTTATAACTAATGGATAGTTATAATCAATAGTTATAAAAATATAATTTTATATTGAAATATAAAATTAAAGTAAATTAACTAATTAATTAAAAATAATAAAATAATTAAAAGTAATTAAAACATATTAAAAATATAAATAAATAAATTATTTAATTAATTAAAAGTAATTAAAATATACTTTTAAATATAAAATTAAAGTAAGTTAACTAATTAATTAAAAATAATAAAATAATTAAAAGTAATTAAAACATATTAAAAATATAAATAAATAAATTATTTAATTAATTAAAAGTAATTAAAATATACTTTTAAATATAAAATCTGTTAACTAACTGAAAATAAATATCATGCTTATAATTATAACTATCCATTAATTATAAGTATGATATTTATGATAATTTAAAATAATTTATCTTTTTAAAATTTATTTATTTTAAAATAATACATGATAATTTAAAATAATTCACCTGTTATAAAAATATAACAGGTGAATTATTTTAAATTATCATGCTAATTAAAAGAGTTGCTTTGCTTTTTTTTCTGCAGTTAAATAACAAAATATTTTTGTCTTTAATAAACGTGGAAATATTTAAAAAATGTATTAGAAAAGTTATTAAAAATAAGGAAAATCTTGTTAGTTTACTAAATTATTAAACTTAATTAAACTAAATTAGTTTAACATTTTCCATTAATTCTTAAAAATTGCATTTCCGAAAATTTACGAATTAAAATTAAATGATGAAGTGAAAATCATTTTAATTTACTAATGAAAATTAAAAAAACATGCATGATATATATCTTTATTTAAAAAATGCATAATATACATACAATAAGAAAAATTCACAAAATACATATATTCAAAAAAATTCATAACATACATATATCTAAAAAAGAATTCGTAATATACATCTATTTAAGAAACATATTAAAAAAAAAAAATCATAATGTACATATATTAAAAAAAATCATAATATACATATATTCAAAAATATATTCCATAAATTCAACAAATATATGTATCAAGAAAAACAAATGATTTAAAATTAAATAAATGTATTAATCATAAGCATAATTAGAAACTTTAAATCTATTAATTTATTCAATAGATAATTTCTTTATTAACCAAACCTAAATTACACAAAAACAAACAATCTTCAATGACATTTTGTACAATAATTTTTAAAAGCTGTAAAATAATATCTAAGTTATAAAGATAATTAGCAAATTTAACGTATTTAATTTTTTAAATAAAGTTAACAAATTTGAAATTTAAAATTTAAATTTTTTTAAAAGCTAAAATAATAACAAATTAAAATAATTAACAAATTTAACAAACTATTTATTTCTTTTAAACAAAGATAACAAATTTAAAATAATTCTTGTAAATTAATTTTTAAAAGCTGTAAAATAATAACAATCCAAGTTAAAACGATAATTAACAAATTTAACAAACTATTTATTTCTTTTAAACAAAGATAACAAATTTAAAATAATTCTTGTAAATTAATTTTTAAAAAACGATAATTAACAAATTTAACAAACTATTTATTTTTTTAAACAAAGATAAATTTTAAAATAATTTTAAATTAATTAAAGCTGTAAAATAATAACAATCCAAGTTAAAACGATAATTAACAATTTAACAAACTATTTATTTCTTTTAAACAAAGATAACAAATTTAACTGTAAAATCCAAGTTAAAACTATTTAACAAACTTTTTTTTCTTTTAAACAAAGATAACAAATTTAAAATAATTCTTGTAAAATAATTTTTAAAAGCTGTAAAATAATAACAATCCAAGTTAAAACGATAATTAACAAATTTAACAAACTATTTATTTCTTTTAAACAAAGATAACAAATTTAAAATAATTCTTGTAAAATAATTTTTAAAAGCTGTAAAATAATAACAATCTAAGTTATAACAATAATTAACAAATTTAACGATCTATTTCTTTTAAGTAAAGTTAACAAATTTAAAATAAATCTTTATCATGGAATCCTATTATATAACTCTTTTTTTTACCTTCCTTATTCTTTATTTTAAGTAAGAGATTTCTCGTATTGTTTCTGTAATCCTTAAATCTCTTTGTGAAACAACATTTTTGTACTTTATTTCTTGTATAAGTTTTATGTATGCAATTTTCTGTATTAAAAGTGAACAGGAAACTTCACAAAAGATAAGAAATGTCATGTTGCTGTCAGATTTCTCCTTTTTGTCTTTATATCATTTCCTTCAGTAAAATCCCATCCTTAATTTCTGTCAGTATACAACTTTATTTAACAGAAACAAATAAATTAAAAAAAGACTTATTTCAGTTCTGTTCCTTATGACTATTTAGGTCAAATGCTTCATTGATCGAATATTTCTAATATTCAATGGCATGGGAATATGAAAATAATGATGATAAAAATTAAAATAAATTGTTTTGATACATTTGACATATGCATTCATTTATCTAAATTTATTTTTGACTTGTATTCATTGTAATTTTTTTTAAAACTTGCATTAACATGATAAAAAAATTTATTTAGAGTTCATTTTAACTAATAATTAAATGGTATTACTATTTTTTTTTCATATTTTGGGATAAAAAGTTTCTTGATAATAATTTGAATATTTTTAAAAACAAATTTTTCTTTTAGTTAAATGTTAAAAATTATCTTTTGTAAAAAAAAAGTACATAACAATATATAATTTGTTTAATTAATAAATTTTAATTCCAGTCAAAATAAATTAATATAGCTCCAAAATATTTCGCATTTTTATCATAAAATAAAATGAAAAATTTTACTTAGAATTCTTTTTAAAGAATAATTAAATAGTATTATTTTGTTTTTTTCATATTTTAGGATATTTTTTTTGCAAACCATTTTGCTATAAATTTTGTATAAAATTTTTTTCTTTTGTTAAATATTAAAATTTTCTCTGGTAAGAAAAAAGCATATGTAATAATGCGTAGTTTCTTTAATTAATAAATTTTAATTCTAGTCAAAATAAATTAATATAGTCCCAAAATATTTTGCCTTTTTGTCATAAAATATAATGAAACATTTTATTTAAAGTTCATTTTAAAGAATAATTAAATGGTAATATTTATTTTCATATTTTAGGATATTAAGTTTCTTGCAAAGCATTTTGATATTAATTTTGTATAAATAATTTTTTGATTAAATATTAAAATTTTCTTTTACAAAAAAATTATATAATAACATGTAATTTATTTAATTAATAAATTTTAATTCCCAAAATATATTAATATAATTCAAAATATTTTGCATTTTTATCCTAAAATATAATGAAAAATTTTATTTATAGTTCATTTTAAATAATAATTAAATGGTTTTATTATTTTTTTCATATATTAGGATATAGTTTCTTGATAATCATTTTGATATTTTGAGAAACAATTTTTTTTTTTTTTTTAAATAGTAAAATTATCTTTTGTGAAAAAAATTATATAATGATATATAATTTGTTTAATTAATAAATTTTAATTCCAGTCAAAATAAATTAATATAATTCGAAAATATTTTGCATTTTTATCATAAAATAAAATGAAAATTTTTATTTAGAGTTCATTTTAAAGAATAATTAAATGATATAATTTTTTTTCATATTTTAGGATATAAAGTCCCTTTCAAAACATTTTGATAATAATTTTGTATAAATAATTTTTTTTTGTTAAATATTAAAATTGTTTTTTCAAAAAAATTATATAATAAAAAATTATATAATTTATTTAATTAATTAATTGTAATTCCTGTCAAAATAAATTAATATAGTTCCAAAATATTTTGTATTTTTGTCATAAAATATGGTCAATTTTGTTTAGAACATTTTTGAATACATTAATTTAGCCATATTTTTATTATATTTATATTTAATTTTATTTTATATTGGATTTAGCAATAACAACAAAATTAGAAATAACAACGGAAATTTAATTTGTAACAATTAACGTATGCATTCATTCCTCTAAATTCAATTTCAGTTTGGTAATTGAAATTTTTTTAGATTTATTGTAAATTTTTTTTAAATTTAACCTATATAATGAAAAATCTTTAATTGGTATTCAGTTTAAAGAATAAATAAATAATTTTTTTCATATTTTAGGTTATAAAACTCTTTATAAAACATTTTAATATAAATTTTATGCCAAAGAATTTTTTTTTTTGTTTTACTTAAATGTTAAAATTCATTTCTGTAAAAAACGTTTAAATAATCATAATATATATTAAATTTAAATTTTTAATTCTAATCAAAAAGAATTATATATTAACTCCAAAATATCTCAATTTTAATTATAAAATATGGTCGATAGTTACGTAGAAAAGTTTTAAATTCATTAAAAAAATGAAAAATAGTAATAATAAAAAAGTAATTTGACTTGAAACACTTTATGCATGCATTCTTTTCCCAAATTCAGTTAATTTTTGTTTGATATTGTTATTTATTTAAAATTAATTATAATTTTTAGTGTAACTTTTAAAAAATTTAAACATTTTTACTGAAAAAATTTCATAGCATTCAGTTTAAAAAATAATTAAATGAAATTATTATTATTATGTTTTTAATTTAGACTGCAGAATTATAATATAATTTTGTGCCAAATGGGTTTGTTTTTATTTTTATTAGATGCCAAAAGTGGCCCGATGGCTAGCGCTCTAGCTGTTGATACCACAGGATTCAGGTTCGAATCCTGGTGCTGGCATGGATTGTTAGTGGTTCGGAATGAACGTTAAATTATAGGTCTCGGTCTAATTAGCCCAAATTGTTCACAAGATGACAGTGGCCCTGAATGGCCGAGTGTCTGGCGCTCGGTGTCATAGATTTCGGGTTCGAATCCCGGCGATGCTGTGGATGTTTGTAGTGGTTCGGAATCCACTTTAAGCCATAAACCGTAAAACGATCCAATGGTCTTAAATCATCCCAAAGGTGCAACTCAGTAGGCATCATGTGGCAAAGCCAGTAGTGGTGGTCTCATATGACTGTATCTTCACGGGTTAGACTTCACCTCTCCACCACAACAGAAGCTGTCCCCTTTCTCTTCAACCATGAGTGCATACGGGTTCGTGGGCTTGGTCTAGTTGTCTACCAAGTGGAATAAGAAACAATAATAACAACAAGATGACCACAGAGCGACAAACCAAACCAATCTAGATGTCAACCAAATTAGATGTATATAAATAATTATAATATATCATATATTAACTACTAAATAATTAGCTTTAATCCTATTCAAAAGAAACTAATACAGTTTTAAAATATTTCTCAATGTTATCATAAAATATGTAGACCACTTTTGAATTCATTATGATATAATTCCATTTCATATATCTCTACTATTAACTAACTAAAAATTAAATATCCTATTCTGATATGTATAACAATTACAAGTAAAAAAAAAATTTCTTGATTATCAGATGCGATAAATTCAGTGTTATAAATCTGCTTTCAAAATGCTCTTTTTTCTAACCCAGTTCCATGATATGAGCAGCCCCTTCTGCGCAGATAATGACGGTTATCAGTTTAAAAATATACGTTCATCTTTTTTGTTTTTGTCTGCTAAATTGTTCTTCTAGTTTTCAAGATATCAATCGCTCTAGTCGCGAAAGGAAAGATGTTTCGCATAGAATTGTTATTTTACAAATAAAAAAAAAAAAGGAAGATGGAATATTTTAGGCATATCTTTATGACTCAAGTGAGTTTGTTATTTTTTTTTTTGGAAGTCCACTGTGCATTGTTCCACTGATAGTTTCTCCAATTTTCATTAAGATATGTAATTTTGACCCGAAAAAATTACAACAATAGTCTTATTTCGATATATTTTTGGTTAAAATATTAATAAATTTGACATCTTCTGTAAAAGAATTTCTAAAAAAAAAATATAATGTATTACGTTTTTTTTTTGAAGCTTAATCATATATCATTATTATTTATCACTACTGCCCGTTTCGTAGCTTAGTGGTGACGTGCGCCGCTGGTGAGCATTAGGGCGGAGGTTCAATCCTCTGTCAAGCTTTATTGTAGACAAAGAAGAGACTCGATGGCGTTTATAATGTTCCTCAACTTGCATCGTGAGTCGAACTACCTGGTGGAAGTTTTCCGGGTTTTCTCCCATACAATGCGCAAATGTGGTAGGGTAAAGCCCCTAAAATGTCCTCCTGGAAGGCATTGCCCTCTTTCTTCAGCGTCACGGGGTCAAATTAGGCTTCTACCTACGGGTGCTCCATTCCAACAGAAACTGTCCCCCTCTTTCCATGAGGCAGGACTGATGGTCAATTGTCTAGCGCTCTTGCCTGGCTGTGGCATGGATGTTTATTAGTGGTTCGGAATCTACATTAAACTGTAATCCTGGTCTAATTAACATAAGGTGTGCACAAAATGACCGTAGAGTGACAAAATAAACAAACAATCCTTCCATGAGACCACACGAGTTCATGAACTTGTAGATGTTGCTATCTACTAAATAAGATAAGAATACATATATTTATAACTATTAATACTGGATTTGAATTGTATATTTCGTGATTTTCAGAAATTATCTATTTTTCAGGTAAATTTTTATAAAATTATTTTGCTATTTATTTATTGTGCTTTTCATAAATTGTATATTTTCAGGTAAATTTTTGTAAAACTTTCATAAACCAGTTTACACTCTATACAAAAGTATATTGCAAAAGAAATTTACAGTCTTATTAATTTGTTTTACTCTCAAAATATGCCCGTATATTATTTAAATTGAAATGGGGCAATATTACCTACTTACGAAATTCATTTAAGACAGCAGCAATTGAAGTACACGACAAAACGCTATGTTTTATATATGATTACTTGTAAATCTCTTATATTAAGAGTTTTTTTAAATACGTTTTACTTGCTTTCCAAAAGAGAATGAAATATATGATTTATGTATAAAATCAGCTGTTTTAACTGTGTTAATTTCCTTAACTTATTCACACTTGTGAATAAACTTTATCGTATTCAAGTTTCAACTTTCTTTTCGCTTAAGATTTCTTCAAAGACACCGCTGGCAGTGTTAAAAGCATTTTAATGTAAGTTTTCCGATGAAAGTGGGAATAAAAGCAATGTGGAAGTCTTTATGATGTTAATCCGAGTGCTGTTTCTTTATAATCACTTAATGAAGTGTCTGGATACTTTCAGACCAGTTTAAAAAATAGGTTTTAAAAATTAGTTTTGCTGTTTTTAGGTAAATTGTTGAATAAAAATATCAAAATATTTTATTTTATTTAATCTTGCTTTTCAGAAATTGTGTATTTTCTGTGAATTGTGTAATTGTTTTAAAACTTTTACAAATTGGTTTTATATAAAAGTATATTGCAACAATATTGTTAATTTCTTTTATGTACAAAATATATATGACACTTATTTATGAAACGATCAAAATAAAACATTTCTAATGTTTTTTCAAAATATCTATATCACCCCATATTTGTTCAAATGTTTCTTACATAAGAAAAATTTGAACAAAAATATGTGGTAATATAGTTATTTCGAAAAATTTCATTACATTTCAGTGTTATAAATAGCTGGAAATGAAAAAGTTCTTCACTAAAACTTTAAAAACTTTTAATTTTTTAATTTTTCCTAAACTAACATTGAAAGTTTCATAAAAATATCTTGAATGTCTCAAATTTAGGCAAAATAACAAATTTTGAGAAAACGTAATTTGAGTATTTTTTTAACAGTAAAAATATTATATTCTTAAAAGATTACTCTTAAAAGATTAAAAGATTTCCAGATTCTTAAAATTTCTTTTTCTGATTGACTTAATAGTAAAAAGAAAAACAGTTTTAGAAGAAAAAAATCTTGCCAAAAGGATTCACGAATTAAAATATTTGCCCAAAATAGTTAAAAAATTTACCTTTACATCAGACAGATAATATATACTTATCTCTTTTAGGCAACTTAAATTCATATAATAATCAATACTTATAACAATAATTTTTACAATAAAAACATTTCGTAACATTATAAATACTTTCTGTACATATAATTAGCTTCTTTATATACAATCCTCCCCCAATACTGTATCAGATTCGCATGTCCTTTACTAACATGAAACAGCGCAAGGAAATGCCTTCTGTGTAAAAAGGATTCGGAATCCTTAAATAAAACACACAAAAATCAATTTATTCATCAAAATTTTTTTTTTGCTTTCAATTTTTTAAATTCAATCGAGTACAATATTACAATGACAACGTTTAATCCAATCCTCCATACAATTTTCGTAGGCTGATTTAAAATGGCCTTTATTACCTTTAGAGAATTTTCTTTTATGGTTTCAATTGAATCAAAACGTCTTTCTAGTGGTTGGTGCCAAAGTTACTTGATGCCAACGTTTGGTGGATGACACCGTTGAGAATTTGGCTAAAAACTCTTGCACAGTGATGGCGCATTATCGTGGTGTAAAATCCATGAATTGTTCTTTTAAAAATCTGATGATTTTTGGCTGTTATTCTCGCCAAACTTGGTTGATATTCATGAAATCTAAATAATATTCTTTATTCATCGTTTGTTGCTTTGGAATTAATGAGTGCACCACGCCAAAGAAATTGACAAAAAAAAATAAAAAATAAAAAGATGTCAGTATTTCTTTGATTTTCGAGCAACTTTGACATGATTGTCTGGGCTTGGCTCGTTTTCGAAGCACCATTCAGAAGACTGTTGGCTTGTTTGCATGTTGTAGTCGTAAACCCATTTCTCGTCACTAATTATTATGCATTTCATGAAAGCGAAGTTCATAAAATCACGATAAATCATGTCTTCAGCAACCTGCTTTCTGTTCCTTTTTTGGACAAAATTGAACTCTTTCTGAACCAGTTGTCGGCGAATCGATTCATGCTCAAAATATCAGTCATAAGGTTAAAAACTGAATTAAAAGCTAAGTTCATCTGATCAGCCAACTCTCTATGACGATTTTTGACCACCAACATCTTGATTTTGCCAATATTTTCATCGGTCGTAGCAGTTGAAGGTCAACCAGAATTAGGCAAATTAACCATCACTTCTCATCCTTCTTTAATGCTTTATACCTTTCATATTTTTGTGTTTTTGGCATGCACAATTTACCGTAGATCTTCTACAGAATGTTTAGCGATTTGGCACATTAAACTTAGTTTGAACTACAAAATTTAAAGCCAACTCTTAGTTCAAGTAATTTTCTCTTTGTAAAAATCGTCAGTACTGAACAAAAATTGCTGTTGTCAACTCACTGAGTGACAAATCGAACTGAAATTTCGCATGGTAATTCAGTACAGTGCTACCAATTTACAAATAAAAAAAAAAAAAATGTAGCGATACTTTTTATGTGCATGTTTTAAATTATAATTTTCAGGTACTTTTTACGTAGAATATCAAGTAGAAAATAGTACATCAAGTTTGTATATCAGTTTATATTTTAAGTAGAAAAACATTATAGGGAGGGGGCTTCAGGTAATTCTAAGTTCTAATATTTGCGTATTCCAAATTAATTATGTATGCGTAATCTTTTTAATAAAGGATTAAAGAAATAATATTTTTGTAAAAATAAAACCCAACCGTATATGCAAATATATTTTTTAAAGATTTTATATAAAGCAAAATAATAAAAGGAACTAATTAATGGATATAAGTCACTTAATTTTATAATCAATTTGCGCAAATAGGTAATACTTATACTTTAGTTGAGTATTGTATTATTTGTTTTATGTAAGTTTCCTTTGCTTGTATATTTTACTATTTAAAATATATGTTTATACTTTTAATTTTAATCAAATAAAAAAAAAAATATATAGTACACTATTATTTTAAATGTAAAACGAAAACATATATGTCTTACTAAAAACACCATTAACTAGTTTTTCCCTCTTCAAATTGGACTTATACCACTTTCACATAAAGCATTTGAAGTTATTTTAAACGGAAAAGTGAATTCTAAATTAAGAATTAGTTATATTTTTTTAAAACGTTCATTCATGTTAAACTCTCGAATTCTTGAGATTTATATACCTTGTGTTGCCATTCTGCTGTTATTATTCTTTTAATTGAGCTTCGTAAAGATCGTTTGCATAATTGTTTGTAGTCAAAACTTAAAACGCCTTAATTTAAATATAAAAGGAAGACATCCATGCATTACTAAAAACATCATTACCTATTTTTTCCTTTTAAATCGGACTTGTACCACTTTCTTCTTATAAAACGGTTCACGTTATTCTGAATTGAAAAGTGAATTCTAAATTGAGAATGAGTTTCTTTTTTATGTTCATTCCTTTCAAGCTTTCCAATTTCGACACCTAACTTTTCTTCCAAATCAAAACCTAAAACAACACCTTGTTGAAATTTCTATTCAAAACAATTAATTATCTGTCATTCACGACAAGTGACCTAGCCTTAATTCACTTTCATCTGCTCCATTTTCTTTTGTTCTTTGCCACAATTTTTGGAGCATCTTACGACAGGCGAATTTCTCCTCTACTTCCCTTTCCGGATCTTTGGCAAGACAGGGATTCTCCAGCCATTATTACCCTTCTTCATTTTTCTTTAAACATCTCTTCTGCGTTCGATTTTTCCTTCTATTTACGAGCCACTGCCCCCAGTCATTCTTCACAGGATTCCCACTTCCTGTTGCCATCCTGCCGTTATTTTTCTATTAATTGAGCTTCGTAAGTATCGTTTGCATAATGCTTGGAAGAGTTGAGGTCACCAATTGGGCGAAGAAAGATAATTTATTTTCTAGAGGCATGCAAGTAACGCCACAAGTGACTTAGGTGTCCGAAATGTGGTGTTTGGGAGATAAAAGACAACAAATGGTGACAAAGGATTGCATGTTAAAGGGCCTTAAAAGCGTATTTATGTGCGAATATTGCAGTGTTTCCTGAAAAGTGTTCTAAGTAAAGTATTGCGTCACGCAAGGTTCTATGTGAAAATCTCTGAAAGATGACGAATCGATATTAAATAAAATAGTCAGCATAGATTAGATGATATCACTTTACATATTTGCAAATAAATTTATTTGTTCATAATTACGTAAGAAAACTAAACTTAGCGTAAAAAGAAATAATAAAATTCTGCAGTTTTTAATGTTATTTTCTCCCATGCAATTTACCACTCTAATTTTCAATGTGAAATTCTTTCTTTGTGGTACTGTATTCAAAAATTTCCCTCACACTCATTAGGCCTAATTTAAGTATAATATCACAGTTTAGTAAACTATTATCGTCTTTAAATAGTTCCAGTCTGTGTTATTTATTCATACTATTCTTTTAAAAAGTGATATAAATCACAAGTGTTCCACGTGCATGTTGTTAAATTTCTTTGAACAACTAGTAATTAAATGATGGGAAGTTAGATTAAGCTTTGTACTTGTTTATTTTTTCGTTTTTTTTAAAAAATATTTTGTGTTCTAATTTGCATACTTGTTCTTATTATCCTTTTCTTTTATTTTGGAGCAGATGAAAATTAAAAATGATATTAAAGCATATATATTATCAAATATAGCAGTTAGAAAATTGTCCAGCAAGATAAATAGCAATATTATTTAATTATGAAATTAAAAGTGATATTTGTGCATCTATATTATCAAATATAGCAGTTGGAAAATTTTGAGCTACTATATTGAGCTAATGTTAGGTAAAATGCAATATTATTTAATAATGCCAATAAAAGCGATATTTATGCATATATGTTTTCAAATATAGCAGTCGGAAAATTGAACAGCAAGATAAAGCAATATTATTTAATGCATTTTATTATTATTAAAATCATTAATAAGAATGATTTATGATTGACTGATGGAACTAATGAAGTTGGAAGAACTTCAAATAATTAATTTTTTGGCAATCCCAATTAACTTTATTAAGTAGTTATTAGTTGTATATCAGTTTACTTTTTCTCAGTCTACTGTAGAGTACACAAAAAATACAAGTATTCAAATGCAAGATATAGCGATAATTTATTGATTAATATGTAAAGTTGATTGGGATTGCCGAAAAATTTAAATTATATGAAATTCTTTACATATAATTTAAATTTTTCGGCAATCAAAATCAACTTTACATATTAAATAGTTATTACTTGCATATCAGTTTACGTTTTAACAATCTACTGTAGAGTACATAAAAAATTACCTGTATTCAAATGAATGATACAACGATAGGTTACAGTAACATTAATAGATTTCTAAAAATGCAATAAATATACACTTCCTTTTCACTTCCGTTTCACTTCAATGAATCGTTTAAAAAAACAAAAATAAAAAAAGTTTTTTTAAAGTTTTAATGCCAAGAAGCGCTGTCGTGTTCTTTTAGTCTTACGTTATGAAAAATGCCAATGATCCAAAAACGGTTTATTTTAAGTCGACTTTATAACGAGTTAGTCAGTGCTATCACATGTATTTTATTTATTTATTTTTCCAAGTAATTTCAGGTTTTCTTTAATTGTTTTTTTCTGTTATATTTAGAAAATTCATTAAAATTAAATGAAAATTTCTCTATTCTATGTAATTAGTTCTTATATATGATTAAAAGTTTTAATATATAAACACTGCTAATGATCTCTAAAAAGCTAATTTTAAATCATGCTATAATGTGCTAAATAGTGCTGACACATATAACTTATTTTATTTATGGAAATGATTTATTTTTTATTTCGGTTCATTTTTAGGTTATGTTTTAAAAATATATATTTAAAAGTAAATGATGCACTCTTTGTATTTAATTAATTCGTAAATTTTTTAAATTTTAATTTGTAATTTACAGAAAAATATAAAACGAGTTTGAATCATTTTTTAATAGCGACCTTATGACTTAAAAGATAATTGACATCAAAATCTGGTGTTTCTTAAATTCAATCCCCCGACACATCTAATGCATTCCAAGAACTAATAAATATTTAAAAAATTTGAAAATTTACATTTTTTTTATAAAAGAAAATAAAGTTTTCAAAATAATTTTTAGAATTTTAAGAATAATTAGATAAATCAAAAACATTTATCGAACATAGCTTTAGACTAATTTTCATGAGCAAAAATTCAGTCTTCAAGTGAAAATTTGAAAGATACTACTTTTTATAGAAAAATCATTAAAATGTCAAATATGCTGCCAAGTAAGTAAAATAATTTTTAGAAAAAAACCCATATAAATTCAATATCTTTATTTATTTATTTAAACGATAAGTTACATTCGTGAAATTAAAGAGATTGTAACCGTGCTTCCTCCCACGCAATTTGCCTCGTTTTTCGGATTACCTGGTGGGAGCTTTCCAGGTTTACTTCTCTACGATACGCAAATGCAGGTTTGTTCCCCTTCAAAGTCCTGCCGGAAGTCACTGCCCTCCTTCTTCAGCGGCGCGGAGCCAAGTCAGCCTTCCACCGACGGGTGCTCCATCACAAAAGAAGTTGCCCCTTTTTCTCCATCCATGAGTAGATTACTCATGGGATGTTCGTTCAACACTGCAGTACACTGACTACCCTCCTTCCATGAGAACCATGAGTTCATGGACTTGGTCTAATTGTTGCTGTCGACCAAGTAGGCTAAGAAACAACAAAGGCAGATGATTCTAGTAAAAGTAATATGCAAATAATTTATAATTACGATACGCAAATGCGGGGTAGTTCCCCTTAAAAAGTCTTCGCGGAAGGCACTGCCCTCTTTTTTCAACGACAAGGAGCCAAGTGAGCCTTCTACCTCAGGGTGCTTGATCACAACAGAAGCTGTCCCTTTCCTTTCATCCATGCGTAGACTACTCATGGGATGTTCTTCCCGCATTGTAGGACACTGTAGATTAGACAGTGTCTGTTAAAGACATTAACATTAGACAGTTCTGTTAAAGTAGCAGAACTACTTCTGCTTATTTTTACGTAATGTGTTACTACGTGTAGCTGCAATTTTTTTTCTTCGAGGGTGATTAATAACTTTTTTTACTTTTAATGGACAGTCAATTCTCTTAAAACATTAATTTTACTCGTTACTTATTACTCTCTTAAAACATTAATTTACTCTACCGTATCCTATTTCTTTATTTGTTCCATGTCTAGATTTTTTAACGTCTCATAAGGTTAGAAAATGTTTCAACATTATATTGTTTTATTTACTTGAGTTACAAAAACAAAAATAAAGCGAAAAGGAAAAACAAAAGTCCGAAATAAAAATAAAGCATTTCCATGCTTTATGTTGTTGAGTTTTTAACAACATAAAGCATGTGAATTTTTTATTTCCGACTTTTGTTTTTCCTTTTCGCTTATTTTTCCTTATTTTTGTTTTTGTAACTTAAGTAAATAAAACAATATAAAGTAAACTATAAAATGAAACAATTTATAGTTTACTTTTACAATGTTTTTCAAAAAAGCATCAACTTATCAGAAGTTAAAAAATCCACACATGGAAAAAAAAAAAGAAATAAGATACACTTTTATTTAAGTAAGTAAAATTAATGTTTTCAGAGAATGAATTAAATGTCCGTTAAAAGTTAAAAAGTTATGAATCACACATGAAGAAAAAAATAGCAGCTTCAAGTTATGAACCATTATGTAAAAATAAATGAATAGTTTAAAAAAACTAAAAAACACGCTTTTAGAGTTAATCAAATTAAAAAGTAAAAAATAATTGTTAACATAAGAATAAAATGACTGACGAGAAAATGAATGTCAGTGTTCTAAAAGCGTGGGATGCTTTGTATGACATTTTTAAACTAACACTGCATTTCGGAATGAAACTAGTGAAAAATTATAACGATTGATATCGAGCATCCCACGCTTTTAGAACAGTGAGATTCATTTTCTCGTCAGTCATTTTATTCTTATGTTAACAACTATTTTTTACTTTTTAATTTGATTAACTCTAAAAGCGTGATTTTTTAGTGTTTTTAAACTATTAATTTATTTTTTACTTTTTCGTTTAACAAACAAACAAGCATTCGTGTGAAACTAATATAATAGCGTATTAAAAAGAATCATCTGTTTTCTTTCTGAAAGATGCCGGTAAATGTTTCTTTGCAGCTTAAACAGTGTATATGAGGAGAAACAGATCTCCAGGGGAAAAAGTCAGTTACATACATACATACATACAAACATACAGGTGAAGCTAATAAAAGCGTATTAAAAAGCAGAAGTCGTTCAGTTACTTTAAATAAGTCTTTCTATTACTAATGATACTATTCAATTCAACAAGATGCCAGATTTCTTGTCCATTCTTGTTATCATGTTTCAAACAGTCGAAAATATTAAGTACCTTTTGTTGATGTGCTCGAATGGAATTCAAGGAAAAATATAAGCAGTCAACTGAATCCAATAAAAAATTGATTACTAACTTAGGTTTCAAATCAAACAATTGCTGTCCATTCTTTAAGATGGCCGCATAATTCATTCCTTTTGCACTGTATTGTTATGAATTTGAAGAACAAAAAATGTAGATGTAATCAAAAATGTAAAACAGCTTAATCCTTTTTGGAATAAGATGCTCCTCACTATTGTGTGTTAGAGATGTATTCCATGATAAAATGTTGCTATTTAATCTTCCACATACTATAATCGTGTAAAAAAAATTTGAAGTCTAACTGGGTTAAAAAAAATTTGATAACTATACATTGTTTTGATGTTAATTTATAACTATGTTATAACGATGTTATATTTTTTATATTTTATAACAAAATAAAGACAATTTATTTGTATCGAATTTTTATCAATTTATTATTTTTTTTCCTGAAGTAGCTAGCTTTAATAATCGGTAAAAACAGCGTCATATATTCTTTGCATTATTGAGTTAAAAAAAATAATGCTTTTTCATGATTCTTTAAAAAAAAAGTTATTTTTCTTTTTTTTTAAAAAAACATAATTTTTATTTGTAATGAATTTAACCTTCTGAAAAAGAGTCTTTGTTTGACAAACTAAGATCGAAACTTGATGAGTGAATAGAATTAGAATAATTAGAATGAATAGAAGCCACATCTAATGTTTTCATATGTAAGTCGAGGAAAATCAATAGTAAATATCTAAGGATTAAGTAATTATAGATTGAACAGACATTAATTTAGATCAATAATAGGATTAAATAATAGTAATTTAATAAAACTACAGATTCTTCGGTGAAGAATGCCGGAAGTCTGGATCAGACTGTCATTCCTACTTCCCTTGCAAATGCAAATGTCTTGGCAAAATCTAAACTTCTGATTCCTTCTAAGAATAAAACTAAATACCAAATTACAGAACTAAATGTAGACAGAAGAACAGCTACTACTCTCACAAGATTAAGGATGGAGACCACAGAAATATGAAAACTTCTGATGGCTTTAAAAAATACCAAAAACATGAAGGATACCCTGATGTTGAGTTTACTCCTCATCATGTCTTTGATTGCCCAGCTGTTCAGCCTCCATACGTTGTCTGAACTATCCTTCGGATGAGGATTCCTCAAGCGAATCGAGTAAACATATCTTATATGAAGTAGTAATTTTAATTTTGGGAGCAAAAAAAAAAAATCACAAGGTGACAAATCGTGTATAAACGGTGCTTGATCGATGACATTCATTTTGTTTCATCATGTTGGAGACCGTAGAAGCTTGAGAAATCCTGTCTTCAGCAACTTGCTTTTGATGTTCACTTTGGATAGAATTGAGCTTTTTAAAACCAGTCATTCGATGTACTTCATGTTCAAAATATCGTTGTTATATTGTTGTTAGATATAAGTTGTTGTTTCTTATCTCACTTGGTAGAGAGCAACATCTAGATCAAGTCCAAGAACCCATGTGGTCTCATGGAAGGAAGTAAAGGAGACGCAACTTCTGTTATGGTGGAACGCACATAGGTAGAAGTCTATCTTGGCTCCGTGACAATGACTTTTTATGGGGTATGTTTAAGGTTTAGCCCTACTTCCAACTCTCTACAGTCATATTAAACAGGGAACTACGTGTTAAAGTGGATTCCGAACCCCTACAAACATCCATGCCACAGCTGGGACTCGAACACGAAAATCTGTGACATCGATAACCAAGTGCTAGTCACTCAGCTATCAGGCCCAAATATCAGTCATAATGCTATGAACATAATTAAAAAATACGTTAACCTCCTGGGCCAATTCTGTAAAATGCATATGACGATTTTTGACCACCAACCTTTTGAACTTACTGATGTTTTCGTTTGCCGTAACAATTGGAGGTCAACCAGAATGGGGCAAATCAATTAGTACTTCTCGTTCTCTTTTGAATGCTTTATACTATTCACATGCTTGTGTTTTTAACATGCACGATTCACCGATTCACGTGTCTTCTGTAGCATTTTTAAAGATTTAGAACACGAAATTTCATTTGAAACACAAAATTTAAGGCAAACATTTTTGTTCAACTAATTTTTCCATTGTAAAAATCACAGAGCACTCAACATGCTTGATTACAAAAATAGCTACTGTCAACACACTGAGTGACAGATCGCGCTCAAATTCGGTGGGTAATTCAGTACTTACAAAACTTCCGCGTGTTAATTAAGTACTTATTCAAATTATAAAAAGGAAAAAAGAAATGTAGGGATTTTTTTTTCGCGCGTGTTTTAAATTATAAATTCCGGATGCTTTTTACACAGAAGTTACAGTTTTTTCTTTGAACCTAAGAAATAAACAATGATCAATGCATTTTTTGTTTTCATGAGTGTTTAAGTGACGCCCTCTGTTTCTTCCAAACAAACTGTTAAAATTCTCTTTCAGGAATAACAAGGATTACTTTAGGAGTGGCCTGCAATTGAATTTTAGCAATTTACATGGTTATCTACAAAGGCATTTGAAAGGATTGGTGTAGTGACCTGATTGAATTGATTGTTCTTTATGAATAATTTTTTTATGAATAGAATCTACCTTAGTAATAATTAGTAGGTCTCTGAATTAAAAGACGATGACTGTGAGATTATTTTCACAGTAGCAATTCATACTTATATTGAACTCTCATATGTATGGCTTAGTACAGTAAATAGAGTTCATACTAAAAGTCACTGTTTTCAAGAAGACCGGATATATTGCAAGAGGGCGTAAGGTATTTCTTAATAAAAATCAAGCCAATTTAAATAAATGAATTTAAAAAAAAAAATACGTGAAAGAAGTTGTTGATTAACACAGATTTTAATTATTAAGACTTTTCGAAATTACTAATATATTCCCTCTTATTTCAAAAAAACTCTTGAATCAAAGTCCAAAAATATTTTAAATGTTGATTTTGTTTTCAACAAAAAAATTTATTATTTTAAACTTATAAAAACATATTATCTAGCTAAAATCAACTATATTATCTAGCTACATTTCGAACCACGAATCACTAGAAAATATTCTTTAATATCGCAGAAAGAGCCTTTTGATTATACGACAGAAATAAAAAACAATTCTTAAAAATATTATATTTATTTAATTACAAAAATTTTTTAATTATTTTTACAGTAAGAAATTAAATATTTTTTTATTTCCAATGGCAAGTTTACAGTATAACAGATATCATAAAAAATAAATACAAAGAACAACATAGAAATAAATGACATCAGTTAAACCACCCACTTAAGTCAGACAATCCAATAGCGCTTCCATAAAGAAACGGGAGGCAGTGTAGAACAGGGAACAATGTGAGATATATTCATTTCTTCCTGGGTATCATGCAGGAGACAGAGAGGGTCAGGAGCCAGTTTAATTCTGTGAAGGTGCTTTGGAGGCAATCACGAGCACGGAAAAGCCGTAGCAACGCCACCGAATTTTCTGTAGGCCATTCAGGGATATCATGCATAGGATCGTATCAGGGCTTGCGACCATTTCTAGCGGCAGCATCCTCAAAGAAAGAGCACCTAAGTCTTTTTAATTAACGCCTTAACGGAATGATATAGCAACTCATGGTTATTTAGCTGTAAAACAGAGTCCGCCTTTTTTTGCTAGTAAATCAGCTACCTTATTTCCCTCTATTCCGCAGTGGGTAGGGATCCACTGCAAGACGACTGTTTTACCAATACCGGATCTTACCAGAGCTTGTGACTGTTTAAGATACAGTTAATTTTTAAGCCATCAGCAAGGGCTGAACAGCTGTTACTCATTTAGCACTACCCATGGAGCACGTGTAGCTTGAAGATATGCTACGGATGCGAGTAACACTACCCCCACAACTGTCTACGATCATATTAGACGACCTATGGTTTAAAGTGTATTCCGAACCACTACAAACATCCATGGAACCACCGGGACTCGAACCCGAAACCTATGGTAGCGAGCGCCAGAGCGCTAGCCATCGGTCGTCAGGCTCCTAAATATTTTCAACTGGTAATAATTTGTTTGGGTGCCTGAAGGCCGAGTGGCTAGCCCTTTGGCGCTTGGTGCCACAGGATTCGAGTTTCAACTGTGCCAAGCATGTTTGCAGTGGTTCAGAATCCACTTTAAAACGTAGGTCCCTGTATAATATGACAGTTGGGCGTAGGGCGGACAACCCTATCCAGCAAAAAACATTTCATGTCTCGAAATCTGTCAGCAGGTAGACGTCCTTGTCCCACCCTGGGGTTATTGTGCCAATGGATATTTGGTTTGTCGCTCTACGGACATTTTTTGCACACTTTGGACTAGTTAGACCGGGACTTACAGTTTAACGTTGATTCCGAACTACTCACAAACATCCATGCCGACGTCAGGATTTGAACTTGAAGCCTGTGATTCCAAAGGCCAGAGCTCTAGCCCATTGGCCATCAGCCCCAGCCAATGAAAAAGAGGAATTTGTTTGAAAATAAAATTAAGAAAAAAAAATCTGTAAAATTGTGTAAAACGAACGATTAATTGTTATAAAAATTATAATGAGGGACAATAATTTTTATAAAATAATTACACAAAATAATAACAATACAAAATAATTTTTTTTCCCGTAATCAGGAAAGTTTCCTCCATAATGAAAGAGATTTGAAAACTTTTATCTCAGGAAACAGAAAAATAAAAGTGTATGTAATGTTGTATTTTCGCAACGTTAGTCTTAAAAGGGTTAAATTACTGTTTTCAGAAACTGGATGACTCAGTGGCAATTATGGCAAGAGATGAGAACATCTCACATCAACACTCAAAGAGCCTAATGAATTTTAAGAATTTTCACCCATACGTCACAACGGCGTAACTATTCCTTAAAGGCCTACAGAAAGGTAATAAATCTCTTCTACTGAACAGGAACTGTTGGTAATACAGCCACGTAGAACAGAAGACCTCTGATGTAAAAAAAAAAGAAGCATTTACTTTACATTTAAAATACTAAATCACTCCTATGTCAAGAAAAAAAAATCGTATTGATTTCAGAAATTTAAAATGTTAATTTTTATGGTGTTTCCAAATTGCAGCACTCCAGGGCAATGAATCTAGCATTTTTACTTTATTTTACTCCATTTACCAACCTTATCTAGGTCTCCCGCCATTAAAAAAATTGAGGGCAGTTAAAATAATATAAAAAATTTTAATGGAGAAGTAAACTTCCAATTATAAAATTACAAGAATACAGTGAATCTTAAAATAGATACAATATATTATATGATACTAAATAATTAACACAAGCATAAGTGAAATGAAAATTATGTAATGCAGAAAGAATAAATAATTATTATAAACGTGATATGAAAATAGATTATGGTATGATGTACAAGTTACAGCGTTCTGTCAATGAAATAGAAAACAAAAAATGGTTTTTTCCTTATCCCACTTGATAGACAGCAACATCTAGACCAAGTCTAAGAACCCATTGGGTCTCATAAAAGGCTGACTGACATCGGCTCCATTATTCTGAAGAAGGGCAATGATTTTCTGGAGGACTTTTAGAGGAAACTACCTCGCATTTGTGTATTGCATGGGGGAAAATCCAAAAAACTCCCACCATGTAGTCCGATTCACGAGACAAGACGCTGAACAACACAAACGTCATCGAGTCTCCTCATTTTTTGAAAGTGTCTAAAACCAAGCCGCCAGCTGATTGAGCAAATGTTTACCAGCGGTGCGCATTGTCACTAAGTCATGAGTCGGGCACAACAAAACGTTGTTGAATGAATGGCCTCAGAGAATTCAGTTAATATTTCAAGGGTAATAGTTTTTTGGAGCGCCCTGATGCCCGAGGGACTAGAGGTCTAACCCTCGGTGCCACGGTTTCGGATTCGAGTCTCAGAGTTGCCATGGATGTTTGTAGTGCATCGGAATTCCCCTTAAATCTTAGGTCCCGTTCTAATATGATTGTTAGGCGTAGGACTAACAACATTAACCCCGTGAAAAGAAAACATCTCCCGTCTCGAAATCTCCTACCTTTATTTGCCATGGGGCTGTTGCGCCAATGAAAAAGAAGAATATTTTTTTTTGGTACGACTATTTGTTTATTTTCTTCTATAAAATTATTGACATCTTAACATTATAATAATATATTTTTTTTATTTATTAGAAGACTTACTTGTTCTTCATTGGACAACCGCCTCATGATCTGCCAAGGACTTCTGAACCCTGGCAGATTTCGAAATAGGAGATATTTTTCCTTTTTACGGTGTAGGGTTGTCCGCTTTACAATTATATTAGACCGGGACCTATGGTATAAAGTGGATTCTGAACCACTTTAAACCAAAATATCCATGGTACTCCGGGACTCAAACGCGAAACATATGGTACCGAGCGCTGTTCACTCGGCCATCAGGCCCCAGAAGACTTACTAGCATATTTAAATCTATATTTATGGAATAGAATTTATTATTTTAGTAATAATGTATGAGATTGATGAAATTGCGTTTTTTGTTCTAGATAAAATATTTCTTGGTGTTTAGGTCTTGGTTTGCTCGACTTTATGAAACAATTTATAAAGTTAGTTGATTATTTTATAGTTAAGTGATGTTGTTATAAAGGATTCAAATAAAATATGAATAAAAGATTTAAAAAAAACTTTAAATATAAAAGAGCAAAGTTAGAGATGTAGTAATATTACAGCATCGAAGAAATCTCCTGAATTGTCTTCCACTGGACAGAAAAGTTGGAAACCGTTAAAGGGTTGTACTTCGAAAGGGAAAAAAACTGGCTAGGGGAAAGTAATAATTGGCAATTGAAGTAAATAATTTCTATTAGCGCCTAGAGGCAGAAAACATCATTAAAAAGAACAAGAAGATAGCTCACTGCCCATGGTGTGATGCCACTGATCCATAACAATTTTACAACTAATGGCCCAGCATCCGTTCATTTTTCTTCTACTTTTTTTTTTTAAAGGAAGCAATGTTCTTCCTCTTAAAAAAACTATTATCTCCCTCAAGGTAGCCTCTTCTAAACTTTAGGGTCAAAGAAAATTGTCCAAAATGAGGTCAAAGAAATAATTTTTTTACGAGGAGAAAGTTGTTAAGGAGTAGCATGTGGTCCCAAAAACGTTCGTATTACAGCTGATATACTAACTGGAATTACATCTATTGTTTTTGATAACAGTTGTTTTACGTTGTAAAATTACAAAGCAGTATTTATTAAATTTTGCCGGATCTTAGGATTAGAATTAATAGCAGATACCATCAGGTATTGCCTAATTTCAGTAAAAGTCTACTTTGATACATTTTGTTAAAAAAAAAGATTGTAATACTAGATAGAACGTAGGTAAAATTTCAATCTTTGTAAAACAATCGGATGCCATCGATCATTGCAAGATACAATCTATCAGCATAAATACTAGAGAAACCGTGCCGGAAAACAAACAATCAATCTAACATCTATGTGCTATATATTACTTATAAAAACTTATGGCATCCCATTTTTATTATAGATTTTTTAGCGTTCCATTAGTATGCAGCTAACGCCTAGTTTACTAGTTTGGTGAGATCGCTTAAATAAATAAAAGCGCATCTTATAATTTAGTTACAGCTTTCGTTAGTTATGAATATTTCAAAGAACTTAGGTCATGCGATGGACCATTTTAAAAAAATTATTAGTTTATTTATTTAGATTGTTTAGTTACCTCTTTTTTATCCTTAATCAAATTAACTAGTTAACTTCCTGGCACAACAGCCCATGGTGTTCCAATGCCGTCTGCCTACTAGCTGATTTCGATAGGAAATGTTTTCTTTTTACAGTGTGGGATTGTCAACCCTACGCCCAATGATTTATAGTAATATTAAATAGGGACCTATGGTTTAAAATGGATTCCGAATCACTACAAACATTTATAGCACTGCCGGGACTCGATCCCGAAACCTGGGGCACCTAGCGACAGAGCGCTAGTCTATCAGCCATCAGGATCCTGCCCTTAATCTAAAAATTCAAAAAGTTAATTAATAAAAATGTTTTATTAATGCTCTTCCAAAATTAAACAAGACGACGATTTGTACTTCGTGGAGCTCCTTGGCAGCGAAGCGGCCGTTAGCTCCAATCTGGTAATAGTCCATTGACGAAAATTAAACAAGAGTAAAATGTTTGAAAACGACATACTAAAAATTTATAAATGTATATAATAAGCATCCAGAAAAAATTTACGAGGAGAACATTAATTTTTTTTTTTTTTTTTTGAACTTTCGTGTTTTCTTATCCCACTTGGCAGACAGCAACATCTAGATAAATCCAAAGAACCCATGTGGTTTCATGGAAGGAGGAAAGGGGGAACAGCATCTATTGTGATGGAGCACCCGTAGTTAGAAGTCTGACTTTTCTCCGTGACTCTGAAAAAGGAGGGCAGTGCCTTCCGGAAGGACTTTTAGGGAGGAAACTACACCGCATTTACGTATAATAGGAGAGAACCCGGAACCTCCGATTAATGGGGCAACATGCTGTGCATTACAAATGCCTTCGAGTCTCCTCGAGATGAAACAGTGTCTACAACAAAGCGGCTAGCGGACTACACCTCTGTCCTAATACTTACCAACGGCGCTCGTTGCAACTGAGCAACAAAATCTCGAGTCGCGCGAGAAAATCTTTAACAGGAGAATGTTAATTTTTTTTTTGTTGGAGATTGATAGATGGGGCGTGGTTTTCCTCTTATGTATGTCCCAAACGGCCCACTGATTGGTGAAGAAGGAAGGACATTGCTTTAGGGTGGGGGACTTTTAAGGATAACTGTCTAGTGATTAAGTGCCGAATCGAAAAAACCTGGGGACCCATCAGGCAGCCTGACTACGGAAGCCAGAAGCTTTATACACGCCGCCATAATCGTCCTCGAGTCCCCACGTTTCACAAAGCAATGACTACAACGGATGCCAACAACGGATTCGAATCTCAGCTCTCCTACAGCACTGAGCTAAGAGTCAGGCCACAGCTTCACTTATTAAAGCTTATTCAAAGCCTTTATTTCAGCAAACAACCAATTTAACACTCACATCAAATACTTTGAAGAATTTCGTGCCTTAAATAATTTTAAATCTTATAATGCCCGACTCATGGCTCAGTGGAAACGCGCGCTGCTGGTGAGCCTTAGGGTGGGGGTGCCATTCCACTGGCACCTCCACCCTAAGGCTCACCAGAAATGTTCACCAGCATCTAAGAATGTTTCAGAAAACGAGGAGACTCAATGGTGTTTGTGATGTTCAGCATCTTGCCTCGTGTGTCATACTACCTGGTGGGAGTTTTCCGGGCAGTGAGAGTTTTCTCCTACGTGATGTGATCTCTTAATGCACAATAGTTCTCTCTAAAAGTCCTCCTGTAAGGCACTGCTCTCCTTCTTCAGCGACACGGAGTTAAATCAGACTTGCACTTACGGGTGCTCCATCCGACAGAAGATGTCCGCCTTTCCCTCCTTCCATGAGACCACGTGAGTTCTTGGATTTGGTCTGGATGTTACTGTCGACTAGGGGGGATAAGAAACAACAACAACAACAAATCTTATAAGAAAGTTATATTTGAAACAAATAAATAAATAACATTTCGAAATCATTTCCAACGATTTCATCAATTCCGTTTTGCTTAAATCTTACTTTAAAACTACTATTTTCATTTATTTAAAAAAAAAAGATTCTTTTTTTCAGTTACAATTACAGTTTATAAAATGCTTGAAAAAAAAATAACTTCTCAGTGATAAAATTCCAGTATATACATAAAAATCATTCGCTTTATATTTAAAATATTTTGTTAATTAGTTTGAATACCTTACACACTTTTTCTTCAGTATTGTTAATGAAAGTAGAAAAAAAGAAATTTTCCCTGAAACTTAAATGTAGATTTTCAGAGATTTGAAGACGAAATTTGAAAAACAAGTTTTATAGTTCTAACAGATAAAATTTACTACTGGCAAAAATAAACCAAAACATAATAACACCGAGATGTTTTTTGATAAGAATTCAGTTAGCATTTTTAATTTGTTCTAAAAGGAAATTAAATTTTATTGCAGATCTTCTGACTATATTTTTAAGATTAAATTTATAAACTTGAAATGGTAATTACTTATAATAATGTAGTTAATTTATAAACACAAAACTTTTATCTATATACTAAGTTATAAAATTTTGGTTGCAAAAAAGTCTAACTATATTGTTATTTTTTCAAAGTGTGAGTGAACTCCTGTTTATTTTGCTTTTATTTGTGATCTACATTTTTCAACACCCAAGACTGAATGACAATGTGCACGCTGCGATGTATAAAAGTTCTTTTGTTTCTGTGAAAACAATACGAGACAAATCAGAAGGAATCAACAATCGGGACACTTCCAAAAGGTCGATGTTCTTAAGCTGTTATTTAATGCATGTTTAATTATAAATATCAACTTATTTTATTTTAAGTTGTTTTATTCAAATTAAAAGTGTTTTAATATCAAATAAAGCATATCAGATCAAAAAAAATTTTTTATATTACTTGTTTTTAAGTCAATTCCTACTTTTTTTTCACTATATTGCAGAAAAGTCCTTTACAAATAAAGTTGAAATTTTCCTCTTACATCTGGGGCCATCTATTATTAAATACATGCAACTTAAATCTATGAAAAGTAAAATTAATTAATTAAATTTAATTAATGAATTAATATTTGAAAAAACTGTACTAACATCAAGTGTCATCCACTACAAGTTCAAAAAAATGCATTTGAATTTGAGGGATAAAGAAAAAGTATTTTATTAACGATTGAAAATTTGAACAAGATATATACAGGGAGAGTGTGAACTAATAATAGGAATTGAATAATAATAATGATGATGATGATGAAGTTAATAAATTGTATAGTATTTAAGGGAATGAATTAATTGAATAGTATTGATGAAGGAATCGAAAGTGTAATAAAATATTTTGTTATACAGGAATGATTTTTTTGTAGCTTTACGAAGCAAAAGTTAGTTAAAAATCAAAATTTGATAAATTTTTGTTGTTGTTGTTGTTTTTTATCTCGGGGCCTGATGGTCGAGTGACTAGCGTCCTGGCCCTCGGTGCCTCAGGGCTGGAGTGCCGGCGATGTCATGCCTGTCTGACTAATAAATAATAGCCTGTCTGACTCGAGACTTAAAAGAACACAGAAATAAATCAAAATAATTCATTATTTGTTCAAAATCAAAAGAAAAACCCTAGAGCTATTTTTCTACCCTGAATCTAATTTAACTATTTTAATCGATTATATAAATTTTTTACATGTTTCTTTTACTGGAAATCTTCTGTTGTTGTTGTTTATTTTCCCACTTGGTAGACAGCAACATCTAGACTAAGTCCACGAACCCGTGGTTCTCATGGAAGGAGGGAAGAGGGGGGCAGCTTCTGTTGTGATGGAGCACCGTAGGTAGAAGTCTGACTTGGCTGCGTGGCGCTGAAGAAATTCTTGTGCAAATTTTAGGGAGGACTACCCGTATTTGTTCATCATATGGGAGGAAACTAGGAAAACTCCCACCAGGTAGTCCGACCAACGAGGCAAGATGCTGAACATCACAAACGTCATCGAGTCTCCTGCCATTTTGAAACAGTGTCTACAACAAAGCCGCCAGCGGATTGAACCTCAGCCCTAATGCTCACTAGTGTCATACTTTGCCACTGAGCCAGAAGTCGGGGTGATAAATTTTTTGATGTCGTTAAAACTTTCCATTTAATAAGTTTTCATCGAAATATTTTTTTTTAGGAATTTAGGTCGTAAATCTTTTAGATCAGTATCAACATTTTAGATCAACTTTTGTTGTGATGGAGCACCCGTAGATAGAAATCTGACAAAGATCCTTAGGCAGTGCCTTCAGAGAGGACTTTTAGTATCGTATTGGAGAAAACCCGGAAAAATCCCACCATTTAGTCTGAATAACAAGTCAAAATGTTGAACATCACACACGCCATCGAGTCTCCTCGAAACAGTGTCTACACCAAAATCGCCAACGAATTGAACCCCAGTTCTAAGGCTCATCAATTGCCACTGAGCCACGAGTCCGCCAAGTTTTTCCAAAGTAGATGGAAATATTTTTATAATCTACACATCATAGCGGAAAACTACAAACTTATAAATTACTATCATTATGATTCTTCGGTAATATATTTTTTTAACATTGAGTTCCTCATACCACGTTTTATACGCCTCCACATGCAATAAACAGAAACAAAACATTTCAAGAGAAACACATGCTTTAAGAGTGTAAGGAAAGGAAAACCACACCCTTATAAATAGACTTATTGCTTCCATTATTACTGCATTCATTTTTTAGGTTACTCCTCTAATTTCGCTTTATTTATAGCATCTTAACTAGTCATATCAATTTGTGGTTTACCACTCTATAACAAGCAAAACTCTTAAGCATACAGGGATGAGATAAAAATACCACAACAATAGTTTGTCTGAGGAAATATAAAATGATGTGGTGTAATAAGTTGAGAAATAGCTTCGCCGACCTCATCAATAATTCCAGACATACTTTTGTTAGGTTTCCAAGAAAGGATACATCATTTTATTCTAAGATGTGAAGTATTTTATTATATAATTTTACAGTCCGTCAAATTTATAATCGATTAAATTTAACAGTCAAAGAGAAAATATCTCTAAATGGAAAATATACTGTATCGCGATTTTCTTCGCATTCATGCATTGTCAAAATTGTTATGAAATCATAAATTTAGATTAATATTTGAAGAATTCTGTGCGGTTCAAACACTGTATTCTTTTTCTTAAGATACACTAAAATTTCTTTTATTTATTATGAAATTATTCTATTTTTATCTTTAAATATAAAATAGGTTACAAAATAGAAATTGTTATAAAGCATAAAAAATTATTATATATGGGTTGATTAATTAATCAGATGTTAGTGACCCTAGTTAAACAAAATCAAGTTAAATATTGGACCAAATTTTTCTTCTTCATTGGAGCAACAGTCTATGGTGGGCCAAGGCCATCTGCCTACTGGCAGATTTCCAGACAGGAGTTGTTTCCTTTTTAAGGGACAGACTTGTAAGCCCTACCCCCAACTCTCTACGCTGCCTGATGGCCAATTGGCTAGCACTCTGGCCTTTGGTACCACAGGCTTCAGGTTCGAATCTGGCGGTGGCATCGATGTTTGGTAATGGTTCGGAATCCATGTTAAATTGTAGGTCACTGTCTAATTAGCCTAAAGTGTGCACAAAATGACAGTTGAGTGACAAACCAAACCCCACCCAAAGCTCTACAGTTATATTAGACTGAAATCTACGGTTTAAAGTGGATTTCGAACCACTACAAGCATTCATAGTACCGAGTGGCAGAGCGCTAGTTACTCGGCTAGAAGATCCCACTGGTCCAAATTCAGTAAGATTAAAAACATCAGTAGTAATGCTCGTGTGAACAATCTAATAAAACCGTCTTATAATTTAACTAATTTATATGTAGATTTTTTCATTTAAATTTTTTTAGTTATAGAATTATTATTACCTTTAATAAACGCAAAATAAACTGAAAATAATTTTTGTAATAAAAAAAAAATTAATCATAAGATTAACCGGTTCATAACATGAATCAATGTATTATTGTAAGACATCCCAAACACATGTGGGAGAAAAAAAATCACTGAACATTTGCTTTTAAGAATCTTATACAAATTGTTAAGCACTTTTAAAGTGTATTAGTTGAAGCTAATATTATTAGACCATAATAACAAGATATTTTGATAAAATATAATGTTAAGATGTATAGTATAAATAAAATATAAAATTAAAATTTGTTAATAAAATAAAATATTCATATTTGTAAATTAAATAAAATATTTTAAGTAACTTCGAAATTTTAATTTATTTTCATTTTGTATGGATTTTTCCTATAGTCATTAATAAGCATAATGGTACAATAAACATTTTCTTTCTCATTGAATTCTATTACTTTTATTAATAAAAGTTGTTGATTTATTTTCAAATGAATTAAAAATTTATTTTTTCTATAGAAAATATTAGAAATACTACTTTGTCGCTTTTTTCTGGCAGCATACTTATTCCCTGTCGAAAGAACAACTCATCTTTTGATACTAACCGCCAAGTGATTAATTTTTTGTACCTTCGTAAGGATTGGAAGCTCTGTTTAGCCAGGCTGGATCGGAACAACATGGATCGGGATGATAGTGCTGGATCGGAACAAGTAGTAATGCGATGCAGCAATATCGGATGAATATGGCATATATATATAAGATACTTGAGATATAAAATTTCATTGCAGCGCTTCTAAGTACATTTTAATTAAACAACTGAGGTACTTACGTATTAACGGTACCTTGGCGACAGTTGCGCCAATAAAGATCACACGCGCCAACCGCAGCTACAGATTTGGCGGTTTTTAAGTGGCGCCAATCTACACTTAAAATTTTTGTTCCAAATAATAAAATATATAAAACACTTCATTTAAAATCAAAACGCTTTCAAAATTCAAAACACTTTATTTAAACACAAATTACTCAAGTCCCACACGATAAACACACTGACTGAAATTGCATTTCCAAAACTTACGCTCACCGAAATAAAGTTTCATGTCATGGGAATTGGGACATTTTCGTTGTTTTGGTAAAATATTTCGCTCCGGAAAAAATAAAATTTCATCTTGTTCTGTTTCTGGCAAATCCAAAATACGCATTTTCGTAGCACTACAAAATGGCGTCAAAACTCAGCAAATCTGTAGCTGTTATATTGGCGCCACTTAAAAACCGCCAAATCTGTTGCCAAGGTACCGTTAATACGTAAGTACCACAACTGATATATGATCGAATGTTGTCATGTTGAAAAAGTACTTTGTTGTGCCTTTACTCGAATTGTCGCTTTCCTTAAATGCAAGGCTGAAACTCATGAGTTGTGTTCGGTAGACTTCACTAATGATGGTTTTATTCGATTGAAGCAGCTTTTAATAAATAACATCACCAACTACAGAGCATGAGTTCAGCCTTGCCGTCGATGTTGATCGATTGCGACAATGTTATTTGATTAGGATTATCGTAGCATATCCCTTTTTTCATCGACAGTGAAAATAGGAAAAAAAAATCCCTATCTCTTTTTTACATTGAAACAATTGTTCACACCTGAAAAATCGCTCTCTGCTTCAATCCATTCAATCAGTATTCAATTTCCTTGCCCATTAATTCATACCGAGCACATTTAAACGTTTGGAAACTGTTATGTGATTAACATTCAATGATTTAGCAAGTTCATCTTGTGTTTGACATAAATCTTGGTCGAGTAAGGCTTCCAAATCCATCGAAATTTTTCATTTGACCAAGGAATTCTTTGTCAACTGTACAGAAATCACTATTTCTAAAACGTCGGAGCATCAATACTCACGCGCTTTTATCGATGGAGTATGCTCATTGTTAAGGGGCTTGATGTTCGAGTGGCCAGCGCTCTGGAGCTCGACAGCACAGGTTTCGGGTTCGAGTCTAAGCGGTGCCATGGATGTTTGTATTGGTTCGGAATCCACTTTAAATCGTAGGTTCCGGTCTAATAGAACCGTAGAGCATTGTGAGTTTAATGTTACTCGAGTCCGTAGCATATCTTCAAACTACTCTCGCCGCCTGATATTGTGCTAAATGAGTAACAGCGGCGCAGCCCTTGCTTATGGCATAAAGATGAACTGTATATACTGACAGTATACTGATACTTATGTATTGACAGCTGCATTAGAACAACATGTTCATTGTAAATTTACAATACCATTCGATGACTTTCAGTAGCACTTTTCTATGTATTAAACAACAAAAGTAAAACTTCACGCAAATGGTGTTTTGTTGGATGGTAATTCGACATCTTCGGAGCTGAGGAAAAATATGTTGTTTACACTTCAGCAAAATGACACATAATAAAAAGTAAAGCCTAGTGGCAAAGCTCTGACATGAATATAGTTACAGAAGTGTACGATGCGCTACAGCATAAAATGAGCCATCTGTTGTAAATCCTTTCACAGTACTAATACATAAAACTAACAATAAAAAATATATTATTTCACTGCATTAAATCTTTCATATTTTCGAATTAATAGTAAAAAATACCATTATCATACAAAAGAAATCATTAAAGAAGTATATTGATTTATTATTCTATTGTACAATAAATAAACATACAATAAATGGTTTTTAGGGGTATGAAACTTTCAAATTGATGCCATGAAAATAATTGCAAAGAACATAAAAGAATTGGTTTTATAAAGAAGTGTTTAGTGTTACAATTTTATGTTTGTTATAATTGTGACGTTTGTTATAAATTGGATTTTTGAACAGACGAAGGAACGACAGGAAGCATTTCCTTTAAGATGAACCCAAAAACATAATCCATCATTCTATAACAACCCGTAACTTTGGCATTAACTGCACATTAGGTGTTATACATAACCTTATTTGGTGGATTTCAATTAGACCCTCCTTCCTCACGCAGAAGTTCCGAATTTAACACTTCCGCGAACTAAAATCTAATCTCAAAATTGATAGAAATTAGATCTTCGTATTGAAGAACGTGATCTCATATAGAAGGTCCTAAACAGTGTTTCTTTTGTATCTTTAGGGCTGTGAACTTTCTATTTCTTTGCTTTATTGAAGATTTTAAAGGAAATAACAGTGGTGTTTATTGTTTAAATTTCTCATAATAATAGAGTAATTCTCACAGAAATAGAATAATAAATGACTGCAAATATTCGTATGGCATCAATTTGAAATTTTTTTCTCTCCTAAAAACCATTTATTGCATGTTTATTTATTACATAATACAATGATAAATCAATATATTTCCTTTTAATGTTTTCCTTTTGTATGATTATGATATTTTTGAAATTGAGAAGAAAATATGAAAGACTTAATGTTGTGAAAATGCGAATAAAGCTAATAATTGCCATTTAATTTAGCTGATCAATCAAAAAATCAATAAATATTTAAATACTGTTATAATATGTATGGAAATTGTTTCGTGTTCGACATATGGATTTATATTTTTGATATATTTCTTTGAAATAAATTAAATATACTTTCTAAAAAAGTTAAACTAAGAATGGCCTGGTATTGACAAATCTGCTATCAAAATCTGTGGATGAATCATAATTAAATTGCAGAAATTTTGGAAATTGTAAACTATTGTAAAATTAAAAAGAAAACTATTGTTATAAAGATTAGGAAAAATAGACCTTTCAATTTATAGAATTGGAGAAAAGGAAATTTCATTTGATAACAATTATTATAGTTAAATAAAAAATGATATGATTGTCATCAACAAACTTTCCATTTAAGGTGTTTTAAACAAATTATGTTTATTTTTGTAAAGCATTTCTGCATTTTCCACAAAATAAACAGAATTTTGACGTTAAAACTATTACTATTCATCAGATAAATTTAACTTAAAATTTAAATATTAAAAATCAAAATTAAAATATATCATCATCATAGATATATTTAATAAGTCCAATCTTATTCAAACATTGATTTATTAAATTTACATGGAGTATGAAAGATTGATTTAGATTACATATGATAGATATTTATAGGCATAATTAAAGAAATACATACAGGTAACAGATATTTCGTATAACGACTTTCTTAAACTTTATACAGTCATGTTTGTTTTATGTGGGGGTTAGAAACCACAAAAAGAAACCCGCATAGAAAAATATTTTGAAACTTCAAAATAGGTAAAATGCATTGTTTACAACACATTTAAAAAGTTTTATGTGGTAAATATGGACCGCATAAAAAATTCCACATATCAATATATATAAATATGTTAATATATAAGAATATGTTAATCAAAACCTCATTTTGAAGCATTATCTCGCATCTGATAACATTCGTGGTAATGGGTTGATATAATATCAGGTGGGACATCTGCTGTTTTTTTTAAAATTTGTATGTTATTTTGACAGCCATGTATTGTTTTCTTTTTGAATTACATTTTTATTCATAATAGACATTTGACGGAATTTTTTTTAATATACCAAAATAAAAAAATCGCACAAAAAAGGACCTCATAAAAACAGGTTTAATTGTATATTTATATCCCGCTTTAGACGAAAATAATTGTCGCTCTTTTCATGGCTTTTTTTTTATTGAAATGAAATTATATTTTTACATTTATTCAAGTATTTTATTAGCAATGTTTTGTTCTCAGATATTCAAAATCTATTTAGTGGCATTATAGATTTTGTAGAAGGTAATAGATTACCCATGGTGCATCACGATATTTTTATTGCACTAGAAAGGGAGTTTAAGGTTCGGTTTGTTGCTCTACGGTCACTTTTGTGCACTCTTTCGGCTAATTAGACTGGGACCTAAAGTTAACGTGGAATTTCGAACCACTAACATACATGCCGCCACCAGAATTCGAACCTGAAAAGCCTGGGGTACTAAAAGCCAGAGAGCTAGCCAATTGACTATCAGGCCACAGGGAGTCTAAGGAGAGTCCTTTCTTTTAAGATTAACAGGAAAAATGGCATCAATAAATTCTTTCTCTTAAAAAAATTATTTTCCTATATACATAAATGTAAGTACGAGGAAAGCACTAAAAATATTGCAGAGTTTTATTTATGGAATACCTTTTTGAATCTCATTATTATTAAAGTAGGTATCCGTTAAGAGGTTTTTTCATATTTCTATTATTGTTATTTTTTAACTATTTTAAATAATTTAATTTCTGTTTGTAGGAAATATGCTGCTCCTGAATTTTAATTTATTTCATCTTTCTAAAGTATCGTGATAGTAATTAAAATTATTAGAAGGATAGAATTTTATTATGTTTTAAATTGAAAAATACCATATAATTAATATGAACATCAAAATCAATTTTTTTATTTCATTTAAGAGATTTTATTTCGTGAAATATTATGAAATGGATATTGCTTTAAATAATGTAATATATAGCTATTTTATTAATTAATGTATTGTTTTAATTCCTTTCAAAAGACAGTTTGAACTAAATTTGATACTTTTATTATATATTTTAATCAACTGAGAAAAAAAAGGAGAATATGAAAAAACCAAAAACAAAATATATCTTTACAAAATTATTGCCGAATTACTTATTAATAAGAAACTCTATTTTAAAACAAGCAAAACTCCTGTAGAACTGAAATGAAACACAAAGGTTGCAGACAGGAAATAATTTTAAAATATCTCTTATTGTTGTGTTTTCTCCTCTTTCGACCGTGAAGTCGGTTTCAAGAAGAAATGAACCTCAATCCGTCGTTAATTTTCTTACCACAACACCATATGTTATTTATTTAAAGTTATATATATAATATTTATAAAAAATATTATATATATATATATTTATTTATTTAAAAATAATTTCTAACGGGCTTTTTCATAATTTTTCCAAACTTGGAAAATAAGAAATTTTGTCAAACGCATTAAATTGAATGCAAGTTGTCTATTTACGTTTTACTTTTCTTTCTTTCTTTGTTGAAATTTGTGAAATAAATTTAGTATCATCAATAATGAGAATTTCATGAACGAATCTTAAAATTTTTATCACTAATAAATTTTTTTGGATCAGTTATATACCAGTTAACAAAATATTTTATTCACAAATATTTCAAATATAAAAAATAACAATATTTCATTAACAAAAATTTTGAAAAAATTTGTGATGGACCAAAAATTCAAATATCAATTAAATGAATATAATGCGATGTATTGAATTAAAGTGCATTGTTCTTTTATATTGTTATACATGATATATATAAATATTAATTAAATTTTATGGAAGTTTAATGCATTTCTTATAAATTGCAATGAATCTATATAGTGCTTGACTTTAATAATACTGTGAAGTGTCAATTTGTTAAATGAAAGTTTCTATTTAAAAACTGCCATTTATATTTATCTCTTTAAATGTAATTATGTTGTCCCTAATGATGTAATGGTTAATGATTTGGCATATGTTCAATAAAAAATATAATTATGTTAACCTGATTTGCATACCTTAGCAACAACAAACTTCTAAGAGGGCTAGGGTACACCTAGACGACTTGGAATCATATAGCAATACAGTGAAGGAAATACTTGTCAGACGTGGAATACGGTGTTCCACTGATTCTAGTGTTCCTAGTGTTCTCGCAGAAACTTTTCGTGTCACATATTGATGAAGCGGTAGTAAGGTGGCTAGTCATACAATCGCAGAACTAGCGCATATGTATCTGACTTAGAGTACTGTGGCGTACAAAAGGCAAGCCGCACAGCACTTATACTCGCATTGGTGTCTGCAGAAGTGCACTCCCAGCAATAGTCTGTTCTGAATCCAGCACCAATGGTAATCTGAGAATAGTTCGTTCCAGAGAACCGTTACATGTTGTGAAAGAACAGAACGGTCTCCGGACTTGAAAGAGATAACTAGGTCTGATGCAACACAATTCAAGTTCGATTATGTGAACTATAGTGCACCGTGTCGAAATGTCTCGCAGCAGCGTCGGGAGAATTGTACATGAAATCGAACTGCACCTTTTCTTGTAGTTTTAGTAGTAGATGTAGTTCTTATGTAGTAGTAGAAGTAGTAGTAGTAGTAGTATAGAGTAGAGTAATTAATATGTAGTAGTAGTAGTAGTAGTAGTAGTATAGATAGTAATTAATATGTAGTAGTAGAAGTATAGAGTAGAGTAATTAATATGTAGTAGTAGTATAGAGTAGAGTAGTTCATCTATAGTAGTAGTAGATGTAGATATAGTAGTAGAACTAGTAGATGTAGTTCATATATAGTAGTAGAAATAGTAGATGTAGTTCATATGTAGTAGTATAGCAGTAGATGTTCATATGTAGTAGTAATATAATAGCAGATGTAGTCATATGTAGTAGTATAAAATAGTAGTAGGTTCTGTAGTTCACTTTTAATACTAGTAGTACTCCGTAGTTCATCTTTATTACTGTCGCCAATGTTGCTTTTGTTGATGTATCGCATATTCACTTACATGATGTCCCCATATTTTTATGTTTCCTATGTACACTATCGAGTTAGCAAAATATTTCCGACTTTGTATTGTTTTGTGATTTTGAGCCAGACACTTGTATCCTACTGTTCGCTGTTGGGATACCCTGTTTTCATTTTGAAATCAAACAATACTTTGTTGTAAACTTATTAAAAGGAAAGCTTTTTATTGAAGAGGGTCATTCATGTTTTTTCTTCCACTTATTTTAAATTTGTGTTTAACCCGATTTATATAATTTGAAAACATACAAGTAAAAACACATTAATTTTTAAAACTTATGAAGTTTTCATATAATAAAATAGAAATGAAAGTTTTAAAATTATATATATAAAAAAAATATATAAATAAAATTATATAAATAAAAAAAATTAAAAAAATATATATACATATATATATATATTATAAAATGAAGAAATACAATAAAATTTTAGAAACTTAAGTTATTGTATTAATTTCTAGTTTCATTTATTCAAAAAGTTAAAAATCCTCATCAATTAAATAATTACAAGAGTAAATGAATCAGGAGGATTAATCAAATGATGTATGGCTATCAGTTATCGAAAACGAACCACTTACATTTGTAAAAAATATAAACTATTTATTGTTTAAATAATAATACATAAACGATTCATTCCTATTGATTTACTATTCAGAGTAATGCCATTGGTAATCTAATCTTCATAAGTTAATAATCGGCAATCTAATCATCAACAAGTTAAACATTCGAAGAATAAGATTGAATGAAAAAGAAATTGCTTGATTTGCATAAAATGCTGCATAAAAAAGAAAAACAATAAACACTCATCTAATGGAGCTCATCAACCCAATTCTGTATAGCATGAATCTTTTCCTTCTTAGTATTTTTTGAAGTCTGATTTCTCTATTGATTCAAACCTGTAATTATGAAGAATGAAAAAGATTATGTTCATTAATGAATGAAAGGGTTATTAAGTAGACTCTTTTTCGAAGGAAAGCAATTATATGCTACATTTATTCAATCTGATTAAAAGAAACTTTTTGATAAAAGACAACTTTTTTTATTGAAATACATTAAATATTTGGTATAGCACGGAAATTCAAATATAAAAACATTTCCTTGTTATGCAATTATAAATCATAAACAACTTTTAATTTTTCTGCATTCGTAAGAATTGAATAATGAACAAATAATTATTTAACAATAATTTTTATTTATAAATCAAAGTGTCATGCCTTAATTATATTGGAAAATTAAATTTGGGAAAATAAAATTAATTAAGGTATAATTCATATTAATAAATGTATACATTGCTGTTTTTGACATAGCCTACAATTGAATTTAAAGTATGTTATTAATGTCACAAGATTTAAAAAATAGTTGAACATTGAGTTTCATTTCATTAAACGTCATTTATATATTATATAGTTGATTAAGCAGTTATATTGTTGATTGCATTGAATTGAATTTTTGTAAATATTATAGGTTGTGAAGAAAGTAAATGCTCTTATAATGGCCTAATTGCCTTAAGTAGTATACTACTGTGCCCAAAAAGTAAGACCAATTATTTTTTTTCAAAAACTCTTTGCTTATTCTTCAAATATATTTCATCACCTTCAAAGTAATCCCCTCCGGACACAATGCACTTATGCCAATTTTTTTTCCAATTTTAGATTTTGTCGAATTTAAATAAATAATAAAAAAAGTGGAATAATTATTATAAATATCCAAAATTGTAGGAGAAGTAATATTTTCTTGTTGGTAATGTAATTTATATAGCAATATTTTATAATAAAAAAAATGTATACCCATTGCATGAAAGAAGTATATTAAATTAAATTGAAAATAGTAATTAATAAATTAATAAATTAATTAATTAATAAATTAAAAAGAAATTCTGATAAATTTGTTATATTTTTTTTTGTAGGTTAAAAATTGAAATTCTGCCATAAAACAAAATATTTTTATTGATCCTTTTCAACGATTTCATAGCTCCATAATATTTATTCTACGCATTATAATTTATAAGCAGGAAACAATTCTTTTTATGAAACTGAAATCCATAAATAGAATATTTAAAAAAATTTCAATTAAAATAAATATTTCTCTAAAAAAAACCTCTTTCCTGATTAATTGTATATCTGATTACGGATATGGAACAATGAAAATGTCTTTTCTGATGTTGTTATTGTTGTCGTATTCCCTAAAGAATACAAGGGAAACAAATATCGTGGTGCTTTCGAATAATATTGGCTAAGTTGTTTGCCAGCTTGGAGTCCTCTTCCAAGGGATGGTCCAAACAATTTATGGCGGCTGCAACAGTTGGGCAATCAAATACATGCTGAGGAGTAAGTTGAAATCGGGGCAGTTGCCACATTTTTAGTATTTTTTAACGTCATCAGCAGAATTTTTCATATTTTTGTGGTGCTTCATGGTTAATCTTTTGAAAGTAGTAACTGTTTTTCTGTAGACAATAATTTTGTAATTTGGTATTTAGTTTTGATCTTAGAAATTAAAAGTTTAGATTTTGCCAAGGCATCTTTTTTTTTTTTTTTTTTGCATCTGCAAGAGTTTTTTTCTGACACCATGTTCAGAAAAATCCAATCATACTTATTTTTAAGTTCATATTATCTGAAGATTCTTATTTTTTTATTCTGTTATTTTTTACATCGACTTCCAAAAAAATTATAAGATATATTTTTTAATTTTACTTTCATTTTATCGTGATAGTACTGAGAAAAGCTATGAAAAAAATCTGAGAGATTACTTTTACCAATGACCTCCATTCCAAAGCAATCAGTCGATTATTGTCATCTGATCAGCTACCTTGGAGCAAATCGGCAAACTAAGTCAGAAGGATTCAAATACATCGGTGCGATAGAGGAGAAAGGTAATTTCAAAGGATTTTAATTAAAAATAATTTTTATTTTTAATAATTAAAACTGTAAATTACGTGACATAAAAACAGAAGAAAAAATTTCTCAACAAATATTAAATTTTTTTTCCTTTCACAATTGCTTTGCGCGTCTGTCCGACTAACACAACCTAACAAGTAATCGATTCGCCTTTAAACTGTATGTTTACCTAACGTCTGAATAGCTGGTAGAACGATATTTATAATTATTTCAAAAAAATTTAGTTATGAAACTAATTAAATTTTTTTAAAGTATTAAGGAAAATGTGAGAATAACAAAAGATTTAACTTTTAACCAAAAATTTAGAATTCCTATTCCTATTTTGACGATGATGAGAATTTAATGCCCTGTCTACTCCAGAAAATCTCTCTCATTTTAGGAAAAGTATTGCCAATCAGTCAAAGAGTTGAACATAACAATCTTCTCCTACTTTCTCAAACATAGTGGGAATACTTTCTAGTCGATAGATTTTTCTTCCAGTATCCCTGGCATTGTAATAATTTTTTTTCTCACTGGAAGAGTTTTGGCATTTCATTCCCATGAGAGAGGAATGTATGTTATTTGACAAGTATATAATAAACCCATCAATCAAAATTGATAACAGACAAGCTGTATTGTGGGCAGTTATATTACATGCAATTAGTATTTTGTACTAATGAGAACAACCTGTCACTCAAATCTGATAGCAGATATTCAATTTCATGTATAATGAGACTCAAGAAATTAGCGAATGTCTGTGCGACCTTCACAAGTCGAAACAACTACAGATTGAATATGAACAATATCATAAGTTGTTGCATCGTGATTGGTGATAGACCATGAGAAATGTCTACTTAAATGAGCAATGAGAGAATCTGACTCTTCCCGTCTTGACGGATTGTCTGAAAAGGAGTTTTTTTTTTGTTGATGCAGGGGGAGAGTTCTGCGACGAGTCGACCAGAAATGTTATTTTACCTGATTTCTCTTAAGTGACTAAGTAGACCGGAGTTTCCGCCTGTTTCAGAAGTGAGCCTCTTGTGGTGTCGTGTATCACGCCGTTAGATAATTAAGGTCTACTGCAGACCACGTATTTTTAGATTCGACGTAGATTAGAGAACTCTGGATTTAATCGTGCCTTGTGAATCAAATCTAAATCTTAAAATTTTAATTTTTTGTAAAAATAATTTATAATAATAATAATCCTGAATGTGTCCCATGATCCTGAATGTTACCCTCTTGAAGCTGTTATGGATTTAGTACAGGCCGAGACGTTACAGCATATAGATGGAGACTAACTTCTGATTCACTTTATTGGGTTTCCATCTGATTCCTCCAGAATCAGATGGAAACCCAATAAATGGAGGGATAAGGATGCGAATCGTTATCCTTAAAAATTCATGAAAATGAGATAATAATATCATTTAATATAAGTGATGGAAAAATACTGAATTAACTCAAATATTAAACTTACTTGTGGAATGCTTCATTAATTCACACGAATCAATTAAACACTTGAAAATAATATTTAATTGACTCATTTACTTTTGACCCCTAGGCAGTGGATGGCAC
This sequence comes from Caerostris darwini, assembly GCA_021605075.1. Classification (NCBI taxonomy): domain Eukaryota; kingdom Metazoa; phylum Arthropoda; class Arachnida; order Araneae; family Araneidae; genus Caerostris; species Caerostris darwini. The sequence goes on along the minus strand of BPLQ01003923.1, from coordinate 35,137 downwards.
ATATCACAATATTGTGTCATCCACTTCCTCGAAAATCGCTTTGTATTTTTATGTTGTTTACACCTGAAGATATATAGATGACCTCTCCCGTCCTAGAATGTCGATTGAGCGTTGAAGGGAATATATCGTGAAATTTCATCATTCAATCTAGAAAACCCCTTTTTTTTAAAACTTATTATCTGCTATCCGTTTTTTTTTTAAACTTCGTAACGATATTTTTATTACGACAAATAACCTCCTTACGGTACAAAATTTTTTTCTACCTTATTGATGCACAGGAAGTAATACATCGGAGTAATTCATAAAAAAGAGTAATTGCCACAATCAGTGGGTGGGGGTTCGTCGATTTCAAGATTTCGTAACTGAATTGTGAAGTTTAATTCAGTGATGACATTAAATTATTAGTTATAACTTTCTGGGCGGCTTCACAACCCGTTACACGTCACTTTAATAGACTCTTAATGGTTAATTTCGAAAGATATTTCAAGGCTACCATAAATAATGGTAGCTTTGAAAATCAACATGTCAGCGTGATAATAAATAAAAAAATGTTTTTTTTTGTTGTTTTTTTTGTAAAAAATTTGATTGAATGCTCTTTAATTAATTTTTAATATCTATTTCATTTGAAAGAATAACACTTATTTATAAGAAAAATTGACTCTATCATAGAAAAATACAGATTCACAAATATAGAAGTAATTATTCTTCGATAATTTATAGAAATTTTTAATTTTTATTGACTTAAATAATTTATCCCAACAAAATCTTCGTTTTTTAACGACAACCAGAATTATTTTTGTTCTGCTTGTCTTTTGTTTTTGTTACTGTGTCGTTGAATTTTCTATTACCTATAGGGTGAGGTTGTTACACTAAACTAATAAGAAAGTAGGGAACACTTGTAGAAAGGGACACAGAAAGTAGGGAACATTTGAAGAAAGGGCAACGGAAAGCAGGGGACAGTTGAAGAAAAGGGCCCGAAAAGCAGGGAACACTTGAAGAAAGGGGTACGGAACACTTGAAGAAAAGGGCAGGGAACATTTGAAGAAAGGGACACGAAAAGCAGGAACACTTGAAGAAAGAGTCGCGTAAAGCAGGGAACAACACGTTATAATACAACACGGTAATTACTCTACATTTGCTTATTTTGTTGGAAAAAAACCGGAATCCTTTTATCAAACACAGCTTGACTGTTGTGAAATGGCAGCTGTCACCGAATTTACTCATTTCTAAAAGCAATGACTGTAGCACAAGCTAATAAGGAGAATCAAACTTCTACCTTTTTTGCACTCTAGTTAGCGCTCATTACAGCTGGCTAATAAAGGGGCTTAACACAATTTGTATTTACAGTATATAATCAATAATTTATTCTAATGAAAAAATGGGCTCTACTTTTAATCAGTTTCTACTTTTAATGTTTCATCACTTTTTTGTGTGCAGTATTTAAATGGTCTATTAATATAGTTCTCAATTAAAATATATTTAGATTTATATATGCTCCATTTTAATGAATAATTTACTAGCATAAAATGTGCGTCGGCTATTAAGAACATATAAAAATGGTAATGCACTTATCCTACGCAAATATCAGTGCACAATAAAAATCTCCAGTTATAAAAATAACTGCTTAATTACTAATAAGTATTTAATCTATACATATATTTGAGAACGTAATTGTTAGAAATGCTTTCAAATAATATATTATGAAGGCAGAATATGAATCATTTTTGAGGGTAGCTCTAAATAATTGTCTAACATGATTCATAAAATACTAACAAATCAAATTCAATTGCTTATGATTAGTACATGCAAATAGTAAACATAAAATAAGCACCATTAAAGTATAAAACAACATTTATAATTCGTAAGGTTATCTGTATTATGTGAAATTGCTTTAATGCGTCTAGGAATTTAAGTTATAGAGTGTTCTATTCCTCATGGGATATCATGAAAAGTCTTATACAGACGACTGTGGCGAACATCTGCTATGGGCAGACCTTCAAAATAGAGCACAACCTCAATAATATTGATTTCCGTGAACTGGGATAACCAACAGAGATGCGTGACTTAACCTTCATGCTCTTCGAACTTTATTTGTGAGTGACATTTTGCACCATACAAAACAAATCATAATCTTCATAACAAGTAATTGACGATAGGATAGAGTAGGCCAGCTAACTACCTCTAGAAGGTCTATCATTCTATTTTGAGGATAAAACTAAAAGTAAAAACCGTAACACTAAAAGTCAACAGTAAACTAGGGAGAAGATTACTAACTTAGAGACTACCTACTAAGTTGATTACGTTATTTGTCTATAAAAAAAGATCCTTTCGCTGGAAAAGATAGCTCATTAAACAATTCGAGTTTACGGCAAGAAAAAAAGTATTGTATAAAATATTAAAAACTGATTAACATTATTCGACTAATTATTGTGAAATTAATTAATTTTCCAATTTTACCTTTGCCGCAGTTTTTAATTTTGCTCTAATCTTATGTCATGATATTTAGAACAAGTACCATATTTGCATGATTGTCTTTTATTAGTTAGAATAATAACCTTAAATGCTCCCAGTTCGTGGCTCAGTGGTAACGTAAGCCGCTGGTGATTAAATTAGGGCTGAGGTTCAATCCGTTGGTGGCTTTGTTGATGAAACTGCTTCAAAAAGCGAAGAGACTCGATGGCGATTGTGATGCTCAACATCTTACCTCATTAATCGGACTACCTGGTGGGAGTTTTTCCAGGTTTTCTACCATGCGATAGGCAAATGAGGATAGTTCCACCTAAAAATCCCCTCTGAAGAAGCTATTCTTCTTCAGCGACCGGTACGCCATCACAATAGAAGCTGTCCCTCCATTCATGAGTAGATTACTCATGGGATGTCCATCCCGCATTGCAGGACACTGAGGATTAGACACAACAACAACACCCTAACAGCGGAATTAGAAAATAAATATCACCGATTAATCGCATCCACTTATTTTTGTATTAGATGCATATTTTTACAAAACACATAACACACAATACTCTTTTTATTTGTCAGATAAAAATTTTTTTATTTACAAGTATTAATTTTTTTCAAATTACTGTATTTCTTTATATATTTTTTTAGATTTTAAAACAATTTTTACATCCTGTCCTATAAACAACTTGCAATGCTGATATTATTATATTTCTGTCTACTTTTGCGTTTTTAAAGCAAAGCACACCTGCTTAAAATTAATTCTTATAACTTAAAAATAATTTTTACATATTTTTGTATTTATCGTTTAAATTTTACAATTTTGCCATGGGGAAATAATATGTTTTGCTTTTATATATTAACTATTATTAAATGTTGTTTTTTATATACATATATTTCTGAAGTTTTTGTAGCAGTCGGAATAAAACGTTTTATCCAAACATGAAATTCTATTCGAAATAGGATTCAAAACTGATTACATTTTCGATTATGTTTTTCTTGGAAGGAACATCTATTCGCATAAAAAAAATATAAGAGAATGAACAAGTTAAACAGTAGAAATAACAGAACCAGTGAATAAGAGAAATAATAGGTTTTGTTTAGTTTGAAGCTCTACTGTCATTTTATGCGCACTGTAGGATAATTAGACCGGGACCTGCAGTTTAACGTGGATTCCGAACTATTAACAAACATCCCTGCCACCGCAGGATTCGAACCTGAAATACCAAAAAACCAAAGAGCTAGCCAATTGGCCATCAGGCTGCATGAGAAACATTAGAATTAAAATCATAAAATGAGAAAGTTGAGTGAGTTTGAATCTTTAATATGAACAATTTTTTTTTATCCATTGATTTACTTGTAAAAAAATCAATGAACTTAAGAATTTTTTTGTCCTTTCAAATTTACTTTAGAAAAGCAATTTTATAGATTATTTAATTTCCTGTTGTAATAACCTACAAGTACTTTAAATTTTAATCAACTATTGAGTTGAAAACAAGTTTGGAAACTGGTTTTGGTACAAAAATATACTGAAATGAAAAATCATGCACTAGCTTAATCTCAAGTAAAAATACATATTGATATGAGCCTTTGTATTGCTATTCTTTGTATATTTAATAAAAATAAGCACATGTCTGTCTTAACGGATTAGAATTTAACTGAGTTCGTGCCCCTAAGAAGTCATCCATCAAATTTTTAACAACTAACTGCTAAGGTAAAGCATCCACAAGCAATTCTTGCCTGCCAATTTGGGTCGCCTCTGATATACATAATTACATTACTTATTTGATAGCGAAAAACTTCTGTTATTAACACTGTGAAGACAATATACAGGGGAATGTATATAGCTTGAATTTCTGAATATGTTTCTGTAAATATTTAATAAAAAATGATAAAAAGAGTTATTTATAACATTTAATAAAGTATATTGTAACATTTATTAAAGAATTAACATTATATTTGTAACATTTATTAAAGTACATTGTGACATCTGTTAAAGAATTAATATTATATTTGTAACATTTATTAAAGTACATTTAATATCTATTAACTTCCAGTATTGCTTTCATATTTTTTCATGTTTTCGTGTTTTATTTACCTGTAATTTTAATTTATCATACGAAATTGCAAATACAGATATGCCAACTTATTACGGAATACATTAACCACTTTTTAAACAGCAATTTTTCCCTTACAATATGGAAAAACTTCAAGTCTAATGTCAGAAGGGGCTACTATTTTGAAAAAAGTATTTAAAAAGATGCTGTTTACAAAAAATGGTTAATATATTCTTTAATGACTGACGTCATTGCAAATAACGTGAATTTCCGTCATCCATCGTTAATAGCTGAAACATAAAAGACGGTAATTAACATCTTCCGCCTTCAAAGTATTAATGTATACTAAATCATTATTACGAAATTCCTTCACAGATATCACGGATATAAATAGTTGTTTCTATTGTTTTGATAGTTATTTGTATGTGGAGTCTAATTAATGGTGCCGTAATTTTTATTTTTATTACATATATTTGCTTATCTGTTACTTGCTTTTTTATACATAATAATAGCATCTACAATATTATATCCATAATATAATTAACATTTAACGCATATACCTTAATTACTAATACAAACTGAAACACAAATTCTAAATTGTTGTTGAATAAATACATTTCCGTTAATTGTTTTGGATGTTTTGCTCCATTTGTTTTAATATATTAAGTTATTATCAGTCACAAATACGCTCAATTTAAAAAATAAATCGGAACTCCTTCTAGTAATTAACTTGTTTAGTTAATTATTTTAAGTTTTTAACAGTGCAGTTTTGACTGTGCTAACCCAAATAATTTGTGCACATTATGGTCAAAGGAGACGTCGAGAACTAAACTTGTTCAATAATCTTTATTACTATTTTTCGAGCTGATTTATGTAGATTTAAGATCTTTTCGTCCCCTAATTGTTTATTATGAGGGAGAGACAGTGTCATGGAAGCATCGCATCTTAAAGAATGCCCTGGAATGTTTGGACATCTATAAATACTGGTAGACAAGAGAGAAACTTCAAGATCTCCGGATTGGCTGACTTGTGTTGACATTTTTTTCAATTCCTTCTATTAGTTCACATTCTCCCTATATATATATCTTGTTCAAATTTTCAAACGTTAATAAAATACTTTTTATTCAGCCACTCAGGTTCAAATACATTTTTTTTTTGAACTTGTAGTGGATGACACTGGATGTTGATACAGTTTTTTCAAATATTAATTCAGTAATTAAATTTGATTAATCATTTTTAGTTTCTTTTAGATTTAAATTGCATGTATCTACCAATAGAGGGCGCCTAATAAACTTAAAAAAATGAATGAAAATTATTTATAAAGGACTTTCTGCAATAGAGTGAAAAAAAAGTAGGAATTGACTTTAAAATTTTTTATTTTTTTTAATGTTACTTGTTTTTCATTCTGATCTTACACGCTTGATGTGTACGCGTGTACTTGTCACACACTAATCATTGAATTTGTATGTTCAAGTGATGTTGCTAAAAATAAAAATAAAATTGGCCCATGGCAGGTCATGATCAAACTGAGCTTGATCATGACCTGCCATGGGCCAATAACAAGTTATTCGCTTTATCTCATAATTTTTGAAATTAATAATTTGGTAAAATTTTGTTTTTTCTTAACTTCACGTGTATGTCCTGTGCGTGCTTGTTACATACAAGTCAATGAATTCGTATGTTAAAGTGCTATTGCTAAAAATAAAATAAAATAATTTTTTTTTGGAGCTGAGTTTGATCGTGACCTGCCATGGGTCAAAAATAAGTTATGCGTTTTAACTTAAAATATTTTAAATTAATGGTAAATATTTGGATCTTAAATATTATTTTACTTCCTTTTTTTGAGATTTTAATTCATCTAAATTTTAATTTAAAACAAAAAATAGAGAAATTGTTTACAACCAGACAAAAAAATTCTATTGTTTAAGAGAGTTTTAAAGTTAATCGAAAAATATTTATAGTTTATCTTATCCGAAAGATAAAAGACTATTTTTTAAAGTATTACTATTTTTATCTTGTAAAAATAGTTGGTTTAGTTTTTTGTAAGAATAGTTTATTAATAGTTTTGAATTTTACACAAAGTAAATATGCCACTCCAATAAGATAAAAGAATAACCAGTACAGTTCAGAATGAAAAGAAACATCTATTTTGTAATTAACCCTGGCTTGTTACGAAATAAACTACCAGCATTAATTCTTGAACAAAACAGGATTCATTTGATTTATCTACAATGCCAAACACAAAACTACATCAAAACCCCGAGGAAAAAAATCATCGTCTTGGTTGTTGTTAAATATAGCATCACGAAAAAAAAAATGATGCCCTTAAGTTATCCCAACTTAACGACAAACAAAAAACATCCTGTTTTATCTGACTAACATCCTTGCAAAGAAAATTGAAATCGCAGGTTTTTCATAACAATTATCTCGGTTTTCATGCACTTTTCAAGTTTCACCTCTCCTGGTGAATACAAAATCTGTTCATTTTTATCTGACTCACAGACTGAAGACAGGAATTCTCGATTGTCTGCGAAGTACTGAAAATGAAACGGCTGTCCGCCATTGGAAAGGTCAATGTTTTGTATGACCAAAAGTGATAAACGTCTCCTCTGCTGAAACTGGGTCAACTTGAACATCCATTTTTGGACACCATGTAATTGTAATTGCCACAGGTGTTAGCTCTGATTTAAATGAAAATATGCCTTGCCGTTTTCTGTCTGGGTTGGACTATTTTAAATTGAAGTTTGTTGATGTGTTTTTAAGTACTTTTAAGCATTTATGAAAATTATTTTAAAATATGTGCAGCAAAAGAAGTTGATTTCGCAGCAACAATGCTCTACATTATTTAGATTCCGAGCTAAAAACATTAAATAACTTGAAAAAATAAATTATGTTAAAGTTTTGAAATGTTAAATTATGTTAATGTTTTGAAAGTTTTTTTTTTTTTTTAAAAAATTGGACACGTAACATTTTAAAATGTTTATAAGTGTAATTAATTTAAGTATGTGGGTATTTAAATATTTAAAAGACGTGTTATATTTTAAAAGGCCTATTTACCATTTAAGAATAGTAGTTTGTTTAAAATAATATGTTTAAAATTTGTAATGTTTTTAAAAATTTCTGTTATTTGTTACTGAAAAGTTCAATTTAAAGAAATTTAAGTTTATCAACTTAAATATCAATTTTAAATTGTCCATTACTTTAGCTTAAGGGACTCATCCAAATACTACATAAAGTTATTAAGGTTTATAAGGTTACTATAGGTTCACAAAGTTATTAAGGTTTATCAAGTTAGTATAGGTTCACAAAGTTATTAAGGTTTATAAAGTTATTATAGGTTGGCAAAATTCTTAAGGTTTGTAAAGTTATAATAGGTTCTCAAAATTCTCAAGGTTTATAAAGTTATAATAAGTTCGCAGAGTTATTAAGTTTTATAAAGTTATTATAGGCTCATAAAGTTATTAAGTTTCTATTAATAAAGATTTTTTTTTTATTTTACATCAGGTATTTTGTAGCTCTAAGTTGCAAACTACTAACAGTTCCTGACAGTTAGGATCTCCTAGGAGGAGTTTCAAAGGTAATTGTCTCTTATTTGAGTGTCGAATGTAAATAAGGATTTAGAAACTAGAAAGTTGCAATACATTACGTAAAAAGTTTTGAAAACTGAAATTTTCAAAAAGTATTTTACATAATTTTAAACAATTTCTTGAAATATAATTTTGTTGAGAGTGATAAATTTATTCTACGAAGCCATTATTTAAGTAATTCATGGTGAATAACAATATAAATTTTAGATTTACAAACTTGAAAATAGAATGAAAACAAAAGTTTACTTTACTTTACGAAAACGGTTTGCTATTGAAATATTTATATTATTTAAATGCAAAATCACTCTGGCGATCGGTGCCACAGGTTTCGGGTTCGAGTCCCTACTATTTTGTCCCTACTAAACGTCCAATAGCATGGACGTTTGTAGTGGTTCGGAATCCATTTTAAACTATAGATCCCGGTCTAATATGATTGTAAAACGTAGGGCTGACAACCCTACTCTGTAAAAAGACAACATCTCCTGTCTTGAAATCTGCCAGCAGCAAGACGGCCTTAGCCTACCAAGGGGCCATTGCGTCAGTGAAGAAGAAATACAAAATCTTAATACCAATGACAGTTAAAAAAAAAACTCATAAGATTTCGATTTAAAATATCACTTTAAAGTTTATTCAAAATTATTGTTCAATTTTGTTAATTCAATTTTTCAAAAGTTTTGCTTATACTGTATTCTGATTACGCCTTATTAGGTTTTAGTTTTTTAAAGCATCGTTTTAGGCTTTCACTTCGATTACCAAACGATATTTAAATATTTATTTACGAATACATATTTAAGCTATGATTTCAACTAAACAGTCCGATTGATGATGAGAGATTCTGTCGTTGACGGATGACACTGAGGATCAGTAACAATAACAGCGTTAAGATTATCCTTCAAGAAATCAATCACGCCGGATGCTTCTTCGGTTGATCGAGAACCAGTGTGTTCAATATAGCATGGTGGTCTGATGGTCAATTGGCCTAGCGTTGTAGGCTTTGGAGCTTCAGGTTCGAATCCCAGCGGTGGTATGAATGCTTGTTAGTGGTTCGGAAATCACGTTAAACTGTAGGTCTCGATCTAATTAGCCTAAAGTGTGCAAAAAAATGACCATAGAGCGATAAGCCCAATCTTCAATACAATACAGTCACTGACTGAAGTATGCGTATTTGTTAAAATATAACATTGTAAAGAAAACATCTATAATAAAATATACATTTTAAGCATTTATTTTCATCTTTCCAATAAGTAAAAAAATAAATAGCGTACAAATAAAGTAGCTCTCTTTTACATATTTATAAAGTAATAAAACACTAAAAAAAGTACCTTAAGAAGTTTTAAAGACTTTTTGGAAATCCTGAACTATAAATAAAACTGATATCAAACTTAAACAATTCAGAAAAAACAAGGAAAAAAACACGCGTGTCAAAAGTATATACAAATCATATGACACATTGAACTATAAAGCAATAAGATGACAGTCAATCATGACTACCTAGATTTGAATATGAGCCACATTCGGCATTTACCACAGTTTGGTATTTGCTTAAAAAGGATTTCTGTATAAAAACGTCTAACCTCTACAGCCCCAGGATAAAAAAGATCCAACCCCAGACAGAAATAAACCTAACTTAACCGCAACTGTTTGAAAGAAGAATCAAAGATCAAACCCTTTTTTATATGTGATCAGTTGATGGATTACCTAGTTTTTTCCATGTGGAGTCAAAATGGAAGTTACTTAACTTTGTCTGAGGCTGGTCAAGCCGCGAGTCGTTCACCCTTTTTAAAACTGGAATGAAATTCTTGTTACAATGTAGAAAATCAAGGCTATGGTCAGGTAAAAAGAAAAAGGCAGCCATTTTCAAACAAGTCATATTTATGGCGTGAGTAAATAAAAGAAAGTAAGTTAATCAGGTGACATAGTCTGCATACTATTTTTACATAAATAATGACTTTTTTGCATTAATATTCAGAGTGATTCATTTAACGTAAAACTTACACACGTACGCATATGTATATATATACTAGTATGATCCAAAATGTTAATTGAATTATGTATTCCATAAGCAATTTTTACAAAATTATATTAAAATAATTATTTTATAAAAGTAATAGCATTCTTATGGAATTTAGCTAATAAATTTGTTAAGAGTTTCAATGCTGTTTGTAAATGCCCTATTTAGACGTAAACTTACATCATCATAATAAAGGTAAACTACAGTATGGTTGTTTGAATTTAAATAGTTTGATAGTAATTTTAATTTACCATTAATAAGTATTTAATTTTTTAAATAATAATTTTTGGTATAATAGTTTTTGACTATTTAGTTTATTTGACTATTTAGTTGACTATTTAGTTTATTTGAAAGATAGTATTTACTAAGAATTACAAAATGTAATATTTTTAAATGGGCCTGTTGGATGAGTGACTCTTGCTAGTTACCAAAGGTTTGCGATACGGTTCCCATCTGTACCATGGAAGTTTGTATTGGTTCGGAATCCACCTTAAACCGTAGGTCGCTGTCTGATATGAGTGTTGAGCGTAGGGCTGACAATCCTGTTGTTGTTTGTTGTTTCTTATCCCACTTGGCTGGCCAAGCCCACGAGCCCATATGGACTCATGATTGAAGGGGAAGGAAGCAGCTTCTGTTGTGATGGAGCACCCGTAGGTAGAAGCCTGACTTTTGCTCCGTGACGCTCTTACAGTCATAGAAGACCGGGACCTACGGCTTAAAGTGGATTCCGAACCACTACAAACATCCATGGCACCGCCGGGATTCGAACCCGAAACCTGTGGCACCGAGCGCCAGAGCGCTAGACACTCGGCCATTCAGGTCCCAAATTTGCCAACGGCACGCAGTGTTCCCAGGTGGTCACCCACCCAAGTACTGACCGCGCCCAATGATGCTTAACTTCGGTGATCTAACGAGAACCGGTATATTCAGCATGGTACGGCCGTTGGCCTGACAATCCTACTAACATTATTGGGCGGTCCATTATTCTTTGTGACGGCTGTATTTTGACATAAACTTATATCATTATAATAATGTTTAATTACAGTATGGTTGTTTCAATTTAAATAGTTTAACAATATTAATTTTAATTTAATAATTATTTAATTATTGAAATAGTTTAATAATAATTTTACTATTATGTTACCAACTAATACCAACTAATGAAAACTATTATGTTTTCAATAGTTGGCTTTTTAGTTTATTTAAAAGATAGTATTTGTAACGAATTGCAAAATGCAATGTATTTAAAGTGACTTGATGGCTGAGTGACTAGCGCTCGGTGCCACAAGTTCAGGTTCGATTCTCACCGGTGTCATGAATGCTTCTAGTGGTTCGGAATCCACTCTAAATCGCAGGGTTAATCTAAGATGACTGTTGGGCGTAGGGCTAACAAGATTACATCTTAAAAGGAAATCATCTCCTGTCTCGAAATCTGCCAATAGGCAGATTGCCCTGGTCCATCATGGGGCGCCAGGAAGAAGAAGAAGAAGAATGTATTTAAAAACAATATGTTAAACTATATGTATTTTAAATAATGTACATTGTTTTATACATCAACATCTTTTTAGTTATCTATGTATTAATTAAACTATGACTGAAATTAATCTATATTGGTAATATAAAGGCGTTATGTGCTATAGGACGAGAGTTGGATTCCAGTTAGTACATTCATTTTTACATTCGCAGCTTTGAAAAAACCAGTAGACTCTGTAGAGAATGTGATACTTATATCGACAACTCCCTGATTACTTGAAGATTGCCAGGGTTTTCAATATATGGCTAAAATGATTGGAGTTATCATTAAAAGTCTTCTCAGGAAGTATTTCTCTCTTCTTTTTAATGGGGACCATCCATAATACACCCCAAATAACGCTTAATCTGTTATAATTCTACCGCTTCAGCGGCCTGACAATCAACTAACTGACAAACAAATGCTTGACACTGAAAAAAATATAGTATTTAATCATTTTTATTATTTTTCAAAATAACATATACATACATAAAATTATATATTTTAATCATTTTCAAAAAAACTCTGTAGAATTTTTTTTATAAAGTATTCTTGACATAAATAATTGAAATCCTTTGATAGATTTATTCTTTCATTGAAAAAACATTAGCAATGCAAAAAAAAAAAAAAAAAAAAAAAAAAAGGCGAATTCAAAAAAGAAAATTCTGTAAAATCGAATAGTAAAACATCAAATATTAAATTTTTTTATCTTTCAAATTAATTAATTTTTTATTAATTAAATTATTAAATTATCTTTCAAACTATTTAAATTAAGTTTTATCTCTTAATTAAATTAATAGATTATCTTTCAAATTAAATACATTTAATTTTAATCTTTTACTAATTAAATTATTAAATTATCTTTCAAATTAATTAAATTTTTTATTTTTATTCATTAAATTATTAAATTACCATTCAAATTAATTAATATTTATAATATATATTTTTTTACATCTTTTTATTATTTTTTTATTTGAATTATTTAATATGTCTGCTGAACAACAACAAAAATTTTTTAAATTTGCGTTAAAGCAAATTTTGTATTTAAACAGATGCAATTTAAAAAACAGATCAAAAATAGTTTTATAGTTTTTAATAGTTTTTCTATTTTCAAAAGGCATATTTATTTAAATTTTATTAATAAATTCTTTTTATTCAGCCAGTTCTTTATATAAAATTGTAAACACCCTAAAAATAATTATTCTGTAATAAGAATTTTCTTTTCTGTAGAACAATTCGTTTACGGAAATTTAAGAGTATTAATTACTACTTCTAAAATCAGAAGACATTATACAGTTTCATGAACTCAATTATATATTTTCAAACAGTTGTAGTTTTGATTTCTTACGTACAGACAGTTGCAATTTAAACAATGGATTAAAAAATAGTTATATTGTTTTCAATAGTTTTATTTATTTTCAATAGAAATAATTTAAATTTTATCAACGATGATTTTTTTTTATTGTGCCAGTTTTTAGTAGAAATTGTAAACATCCTAAAAATATTTTAAAAGTAATAAAAATTTACTTTTCTCTAGAACAAATCGTTTATGAAATTAAGGATTATAATTATTACTTCTAAAATCAAAGGACTTGATAAAGCTTGATGAACTCAAATATTTTCAAACTGTTGTAGGTTGGATTTCTTACGTAGTTGCACTTTAAACAATGGATTAAGAAATAGTTTTATAGTTATCAATAGTTTTATTTATTTTTAAAAGAAATATTTATTTAACTTTTATTAATGAAGAATTCTTTTTATTGTACCAGTTCTTAATAGAAATTGAAAACACCCTAAAAATAATTATTCTGTAAGTAATAAGAATTTACTTTCCCCTCAAAAGTAAATTCTTATTACTTACAGAATAATTCATTTACGAAAATTAAATTTAAAATTAAATTAAAATTTACAGAATAAATCGTTTACGAAATTAAAGATTATAATTATTTTCTAAAAACAGAGGACGTTATACAGTTTCATGAACCCAATTAAGTATTTTCAAACAGTTATAGGTATGGGTTTTTATGGAAACATTTCTTAAAAACTTAGATTACACTAAATTCATTATAATTTATGTTTTTTAAACTCATGTTCCTGAAATAGATATAAAGGCCTAATTAAAAGTAAAGTGTAAGATGAAAATGAACTATTTAACTTTCAACAACAGATAAAAATATTTGTTTTGCTCATCTGTTTGAGTACATGAAATGTGTCTTGGGGAAATACGAGCCGTCTTGTTTATTTGCAAACATTTCCTCTTCACATAGTTAGCAAAACATGTTCGAAATCTTGGAAATAAGGTGAACTAAATATGAATAAACGAAGCGATTTGATAAATGGACTGCAGCTGACACAGCTTTAGAAAATCTATTTGACAATAAAAGAAAAAAAGAATTTTCACAGTCGTAACTTTCCTTCGCAGAGGAACTAGTATTCGAATTATTCAATATCATCAAAATATGACAAATACAAGAAAAAGAGGGTATTAAATTAAAAAAAAAAATTTTATTCAATGAATTATGAAATAAATAGCTTTGTAGGATATGCATTTTATTTGTGAAGAATTTTAAGTGGGGTAGCAATCAGAAGTGTCCTTTCCTCCTAAAATATTACGTTCTTAGCATAAATACATCATTTTTAAATAGCATTTTTAAACTTGCAGTGTAGGAACACCAGGAAAAGCCAACAAAATATCATGAAAAACCATCAAAACAAGCCATCATGAACATCAAGAAAAGTCCACATATATCTCAAACACAAGAAATAAAAAGATAAGCCTAGGGGGGCAAATAAACCTAAGCTTCCTAAAACAGAAATGGAATAAACTAAACTTCTGAAACAATTAAAGGGATAAACTTCATTAAGAACTATTTTTAAATGTTGAAAACCAGTGACCAACACAGTGCCAACATCATGTCAATATCATAAAAATCCAACCATAAATTTTAAATTACATCCCACACAAATATACAAATCATAAGAATGTGGGATTTTCATAAACTAATTAATTATATTAATTAAATAGATAATCTAATTAACAATATATTATTATAGCTTTTTTTTATTCTGTGCAGTTAATTACGCAATACATCACAAACTTCTTTTGTTGACATGGTGTTTTTTTTGTTGTTGTACATAACAATACAAATATATAAATCATAAGTATATCTGATTTTCATAAGTAAATTAATTATATTAATTAAATGGCTAATCTAATTAATTTTATTACATCATTATAGCTTATTTTTTAATGTGTAGTTAATGAAGCAATACATTACAAAGTTTTTTTGTTGACATATTGCTCTTTTGTTGTCGTTCTTTACATGGCCATACAAATCTGAATGTCTAATTTTCATAAATTAATTACATTAATTAATTAGCTAATATTATTAACAATATTAAATGACTATAGCTTATTTTTATCCTGTGTAGTAACTACGCAATGCATTACTTCAACAAACAAACTTCTTTTGTTGTTGTTTTTTACAAATATACAAATCCTATGAATGTCTGATTTTTATAAATGCATTAATTACATTAATTAACTAGCTAATCTAATAAATAATATTATATCACTATAGTTTTTTTTTTTTAATCCTGTGTAGTTAATTACGCAATAAATTACAAGTTTCTTCTGTTTTTACAATTTTTCTAAACATTTTGATGAATCCTTTTATTAATAGATTTAATGGCAGTCATAACTCTTTTCAATCTTAATTCTCTTGCAGTTCACTGACCATTTGCAATGAAAATATGGGATCTAATTTAAGAATCCACAAATAATATTTTTTCAACGAATTGTCTAGGAAAATGTTTTGGGAAAACGACTTTATTTTTTTTTCTATTTGAAGAATAAAAACATATAATTAGGATTTAAGAAATATAATATTTCAAACTGTTAGGAATCTAAACTTCAGATTCAGGGCTTTTTTTTAGAAGAAACGGCAAAAAATTATTAATACACTTATACAATAATTTGATTTTACCGGTTTAACTTGCTTACAAGTCATTAAAATGCACGATAATATTACAACAATATTTAATGGATATTTCTAGCATAAATTAAACTTTTTCTTATATCATTATTCCCATTAATTTTTGTTTTAGTAAAGCTGGTAAAAAAAGTTTAAAGGTGGAAAAAGTAAATGGTTCAGTTTTTAAATGACTTCTAGGTTGCTATATTTCACCAAATCTAGTTTCAAAAGGAAAGTAAATTGGAAGGTGCCTGACCTATATCGACGTCTGACCTTTCATACAAATGACTTCTTTGGAGTTAAGCGAATTTATTACAATGTCACGGTTCTCCCTCATAATTTCCCTCACATCTGCGACCAGAGCTTCCTTGTTGTTCGCAATTACTACACCGAATTGGATTAGAAGCTGGGAGTAATCGTTTATGAGATTTATTTTAATCTCTGAACTGACCCCACCCTTTTTGAATATGTAGTATCTAGAGATATTATTTGCAAATATATCTGCGAAATAAATTATGAGATATTATAATAAGATTTACCAAATTACTCCTATTACGGTGGTAAAAATAATAGACATTTTTTATAAAGAAAAGTAAGTCTTGATTTAAGTATTTTTGTGTGATAAGGATTAAGATTTTGATAAAAAGAAAAGGAAACAAATAATGGGTTTTGAAAAATTTTTTTTAACTATGTTAGAATGAAACGTCAAAAAGTCATAAGTTATTTTTTTATGATCAAAAGGATTTGCTACGCTTTCTAATCATACCTCACTTTCCATCTGATTAATCAAATGTTTTCAGGATTGTTAAGGAATGACATTATTATTAAATCCTGGATGAGTTTGGTGTGTCGTTCTATGGTCCTGTTTTGCACACTTTGAGCTAATCAGACCGGGATCTACAGTTTAACGTGGATTTCGAATCACTAATGAACATCCATGCCATCCCCAAGATTCGAACCTAAAAACCTTGTGGTACCAAAGGGCAGAGCTCTAGCCAATTTGCCAGCAAGCCGCTGTTAAATCCTGGAAAAATAATGATGGTGAACGAAAGGCAAGTCTCATAATTTCCCTCACATCTGCGACCAGAGCTTCCTTGTTGTTCGCAATTACTACACCGAAATGGATTAGAAGCGGGGAGTAATCGTTTATGAGATTTATTTTAATCTCTGAACTGACCCCACCCTTTGAATATGTAGTATCAAGAGATACTATCTGCGAAATAAAGATATTATAATAAGATTTACAAAATTACTTCCATTACGGTGGTGAAAATAATACACATTTTTTATAGAGATAAGTATCAGGGTTTATTTAAGTATTTTTGTATGATAAGGATTAAAATTTTGATGAAAAGGAAACAGGTAATGGATTTTGAAAAAAGGTTCAACTATGTTTGAATGAAACGACACGGCAAAAAGTCATTTTTTATGATTAAAAGGATTCGCTTTGCTTCCTATTCACATGCGGCATGATGGCCAATTGGCTAGCGCTCTAGCCTTTGGTACCACAGGCTTCAGGTTGGGATCCTGGCGGGGGGCATGGATGTTTTTTAGTGGTTCGGAATCCACGTTAAACTGTAGGTCTTGGTCTAATTAGCCTGAGGTATGCACAAAATGACCGTAGAGCGACAAATCAAATCCTATTCACATCTCCCTTTTCCTCTATTTAATCAAATGTTTTAAGGAATGATGTTAATATTAAATCCTGGAAGGATTTGGTGTGTCGTTCTATGGTCATTTTTTGCACACTTTGAGCTAATTAGACCGGGATCTACAGTTTCACGTGGATTTCGAATCACTAATGAACATCCATGCTATCCCCAAGATTCGAGCCTAAAAACCTTGTGGTACCAAAGGCCAGAGCCCTAGCCAATTGGCCACCAGGCCGCTGTTAAATACTGTAAGAATAATGATGGCGAACGAAAGGCAAGTCTCATAATTTCCCTCACATCTGCGACCAGAGCTTCCTTGTTGTTCGCAATTACTACACCGAATTGGATTAGAAGAGGGGAGTGATCGCTTACGAGACTTATTTTAATCTCTGAACTGACCCCACCCTTTGAATATGTAGTGTCTAGAGATACTATCTGCGAAATAAAGATATTATAATAAGATTTACCAAATTACTCCTATTACGGTGGTGAAAATAATACACATTTTTTATAGAGATAAGTATCAGGGTTGATTTAAGTATTTTTGTATGATAAGAGTTAAGATTTTGATGAAAAGGAAATAGGTAATGGATTTTGAAAAAAGGTTCAACTATGTTTGAATGAAACGACACGGCAAAAAGTCATTTTTTATGATTAAAATGATTCGCTTTGTTTCCTATTCACATACAGGATTGATGGACAATTCGCTAGCGCTCTGGTCTTTCGTACTACAGGCTTGAAGTTAGGTACAAGTTGGAATCCTGGCTGTGGCATAGATGTATGTGAGTGGTTCGGAATCCACGTTAAACTGTAGGTCCCAGTCTAATTAGCCCAAAGGGTGCACAAAATGACCGTAGAGCAATAAATCAAATCCTATTCACATCTCACTTTTCCTCCATTTAATCAAATGTTTTAGGGAATGACGGTAATATTAAATCCTGGATGGGTTTGGTGTGTCGCTCTATGGTCATTTGTTGCACATTTTGAGCTAATCAGACCGGGATCTATAGTTTAACGTGGATTCTGAAGCACTAATGAACATCCATGCCCCACCAAGATTCGAACCTGAAAACCTTGTGGTACCAATGGCCAGAGCCCTAGCCAATTGGCCAACAAGCCGCTGTTAAATCCTGCAAGAATAATGATGGTGAACGAAAGACAAATCTCATAATTTCCCTCACGTCTGCGACCAGAGCTTCTTTGTTGTTCACAATTACTACACCGAATTGGATTAAAAGCTGGGAGGAATCGTTTATGAGATTTATTTTAATCTCTGACTGACCTCACCCTTTGAATATGTAGTATCTAGAGATATTATCAGCCAAATAAAGATATTATAATAAGATTTACCAAATTACTTCTATTACGGTGGTGAAAATAATAGACATTTTTTATGGAGATAAGTAACAGTCTTGATTTAAGTATTTTTGTATATATATTATATTAAAAATCTTGTAAAGAATTTTTGTATTTCTGTATGTATTACGTACTTTTGTATTTCTATATGTAATACGTATTTTTGTAATGCACTTACAAATATGCATTTTTGTACTTTTGTTAAGTGTTAAGATTTTGATAAAAAGAAAAAAAAAACAGATAATGAGTTTTGAAAAGAAGTTCAATTATTCTACATATTCAAAGGCTGTCAGTCAGAGATTTAAATAAATCTCATACTAAGCGATTACTCCCCGGTTCTAATCCAATTCGGTGTAATTGCGAATTGAATTAGAATGAAATTAAATTGAATGAAACGACACGACAAAAAGTTATTTTTTTTATGATTAAAAGGATTCGCTTTGCTTCCTATTCACATACAGGCTTGATGGCCAATTGGCTAGCGCTCTAGCCTTTGGTACCACAGGCTTCAGGTTGGGATCCTGGCTGTGGTGTGGATGTTTTTTAGTGGTTCCACATTAAACTGTAGGTTCTGGTCTAATTAGCCTGAGGTATGCACAAAATGACCGTAGAGTGACAAATCAAATCCTATTCACATCTCCCTTTTCCTCTATTTAATCAAATGTTTTAAGGAATGATGTTAATATTAAATCCTGGAAGGATTTGGTGTGTCGTTCTATGGTCATTTTTTGCACACTTTGAGCTAATTAGACCGGGATCTACAGTTTCACGTGGATTTCGAATCACTAATGAACATCCATGCTATCCCCAAGATTCGAACCTAAAAACCTTGTGGTACCAAAGGCCACAGCCCTAGCCAATTGGCCACCAGGCCGCTGTTAAATACTGTAAGAATAATGATGGCGAACGAAAGGCAAGTCTCATAATTTCCCTCACATCTGCGACCAGAGCTTCCTTGTTGTTCGCAATTACTACACCGAATTGGATTAGAAGCTGGGAGTAATCGTTTATGAGATTTATTTTAATCTCTAAACTGACCCCACCCTTTGAATATGTAGTATCTAGAGATATTATCTGCGAAATAAAGATATTATAATAAGATTAACCAAATTACTCCTATTACGGGGGTGAAAATAATACACATTTTTTATAGAGATAAGTATCAGGGTTGATTTAAGTATTTTTGTATGATAAGAGTTAAGATTTTGATGAAAAGGAAATAGGTAATGGATTTTGAAAAAAGGTTCAACTATGTTTGAATGAAACGACACGGCAAAAAGTCATTTTTTACGATTAAAAGGATTCGCTTTGCTTCCTATTCACATACAGGCTTGCTGGCCAATTGGCTAGCGCTCTAGCCTTTGGTACCACAGGCTTCAGGTTGGGATCCTGGCGGTGGCATGGATGTTTTTTAGTGGTTCCTCGTTAAACTGTAGGTTCTGGTCTAATTAGCGTGAGGTATGCACAAAATGACCGTAGAGCGACAAATCAAGTCCTATTCACATCTCACTTTTCCTCTATTTAATCAAATGTTTTAAGGAATGACGTTAATATTAAATCCTGGGTGAGTTTGGTGTGTCGCTCTACGGTAATCTTTTGCACACTTTGAGCTAATCAGACTGGGATATACAGTTTAACGTGAATTCCGAATCACTATTGAACATCCATGCCACCACCAAGATTCGAACCTGAAAACCATGTGGTACCAAAGGTCAGAGCCCTAGCCAATTGGCCAGCAAACCGCTGTTAAATCCTGTAAGAATAATGATGGTGAACGAAAGGCAAGTCTCATAATTTCCCTCACATCTGCGACCAGAGCTTCCTTGTTGTTCGCAATTACTACACCGAAATGGATTAGAAGGGGGGAGTGATCGCTTATGAGATTTATTTTAATCTCTTAACTGAACCCCACCCTTTGAATATGTAGTATCTGGTGATATTATCAGCGAAATAAAGATATTATAATAAGATTTATCAAATTCTTCCTATTACGGTGGTGAAAATAAAACATTTTTTATAGAGAAAAGTAGCAGGGTTTATTTAAGTATTTTTGTGTGATAAGGGTTAAGATTTTGATAAAAAGAAAAGGAAATAGATAATGGGTTTTGAACATAAGTTGAACTATGTTTGAGTGAAACGATAAGCCAAAAAAGTTATTTTTTTATAATTAATAGGATTGGCTTCTTATTCAAATCTCAATTTTTTATTTAATCAAATGTTTTAAGGAATGACGTTAATATTAAATCCTGGATGGGTTTGGTGTGTCGCTCTACGGTCATTTTATGCACACTTTGAGTTAATCAGACCGGAATCTACAGTTTAACGAGGATCCGAAGCACTAATAAACATCCATGGCACTGTCAGGATTCGACAGTGAAAAACCTGTAGTACCAAAAGCCAGAGCCCCAGCCAATTGGCCAGCAAACCGCTGTTAAATCCTGGAAGAATAATGATGGTGAACGAAAGGCAAGTCTCATAATTTCCCTCACATCTGCCACCAGAGCTTCCTTGTTGTTCGCAATTACTACATCGAATTGAATTAGAAGCTGGGAGTAATCGTTTATGAGATTTATTTTAATCTCTGACTGATCCCATCCTTTGAATATGTAGTATCTAGAGATATTATCTGCGAAATAGAGATATTATACTAAGATTTACCAAATGACTCCTATTACGGTGTTGAAAATAATGGATATTTTTTATAAAAAAAAGTAACAGGGTTGATTTAAGTATTTTTGTGTGATAAGGGTTACGATTTTGATAAAAAGAAAAGGAAACAGATAATGGGTTTTGAACTATGTTTGAATGAAACTACAAGGCAAAAAGTTATTTTTTATGATTAAAAGTCTTCGCTACGCTTCCTAATCACTTTCCATCTGATTAATCAAATGTTTTAAGGAATGATAAGGAATGACATTAATATTAAATCCTGGATGAGTTTGGTGCTCTACGGTCATTTTTTGTAATGATTAGCACTTCGAGCTCATCAGACCAAGTCCTACAGTTTAACGTGGATTCCGAATCACTAATAAACATCCATGCCACCGCCAGGATTCAAACCTGAAAAGCCTATGGTACCAAAGACCAGAACCCTAGCCAATTGCCGCCCTGTCGGTGTTAAATCCTGGAAGAATAATGATGGTGAACGAAACGACAAGACAAAAAGTTATTTTTTTTATGATTTAAAGGATTCACTTCGCTTCCTATTCACAGCTCACTTTCTCTCTATTTAATCAAATGTTTTAAGGAACGACATTAATATTATATCTAGGATTGATTTGGTTTAACGTGTTGCTCTACGGTAATTTTTTCACTCTTTGAGCTAATAAGACCGGGACCTACAGTTTAACGTGGATCCGAACCACTAATAAACATCCATGTCACCGGCAGGATTCGAATCTGAAAAGCCTGTGGTACCAAAGGCCAGAGCCCTATCCAGTTGGCTACTGTTAAATCCTGCAAGAATAATTATGTTGAATGGCGAGTCCTAGAAATATTTCATGGCGATAAATATTATAAATATATAGGCGATAAATATTATATAAGCAAGTCCTATATAATATTTCATAACTCAAATGTTTACTCAATTCCAAAAGTTTTGTTTGCACATTTTAAGCTTTAAGGGTTTTTGAATTTTGAGAGTTTATCAAGGAAGTTTTATTTCTACAAAATGTCGATGTCGAAAACTCCTCAGGCTAAAGAGATATTTAGGAATCCTTGAGATCAGGCTAAAGAGATATTTAGGAATCCTTGAGATCAGGATGCAGATTAAGAAACTCCATTTCAAAATTTCTTTCTTTATTTTAAGAACCTTTAGTCATTTCTATATAAGTTCTTTTATTATGAGGTTTTACAAGATAATAAGATTAAATTGTTTAGCTAAGTCTAATAAGAGATGAGAAAGAAATCTCATTGGCAGTTATTTTCTTTTTGTAAAATTCTGAAAAAAATAGAAATGTTGCCTTATTGTTCATAAATAACCCAACTCTTGGCAACGTACGCAGCTAGTGGGTAGGAGTGCCTAATTCGAATTCGCTGGTGGTATTGTTGTAGTCACTGCTTTCAGAAACTAATAGACTAGATGGCGTTTGTGATAATATGTGAAAAAAGTCTCGCTTGGATAGTTTGGCTGCCTGGTGGGAGTTTACCGGGTTTTGTACCTAGATTTATTTGGGAGTTGGTCCTAGAAGTTTTCCCGGAAGACATTTTCTGCCTGTCATCGCCCGTCAGTAGGCCATTTATGGGATACATGAGTGGTACATGAAGCCCACTGATGTTACAGACACATGACACATCTATAACACAGACGATGTTACACGTACATAAAAATGTATAAAAATAACTGAATCGGTAGTTTAGGGAATTCAGTTAATCATCACCTTTTTCTAAAATAACAATGATGTATAACAAAAATTTAATAATTTTATTAAAGGGAAAATCACCATGTTAATTAAATTTTAAATTATGTGATGAGTTTAACATAAATGGAACTCTATCTACTTCAGCAGTTCTTATTCTTTTAATAAAAGACAGAATATAAATTTCAGATTTTATTGTCAGGGGATTAATATAAAATCTTTTGTTAATAACCCCATTGAATTTTCACCGCCTTTCAAAACTCTTATGAACTGATTCGTCTATGAATTAAATAAATAAAATCTTTAATTATCCTGAATAATGCAGTGAAAAGAATCCTTTGTATCAAGAATGAAAGAGATATTTATTTATCCCATGCATTTTTAGCAATAATGAAATGAGCTTTTACTATATAAAAGTATTCGTATATATGTAATTATACATAAATCTGATATTCAGTTTTTACCTTAATATGTCAGTATGAGGTTGAGCATTTACAATAGACCATTATTAAATCCTATTATACAAAAGCCTACGCCACGCCAACGTATCAACTTCATTTTCAACCGCTAACTTTCTAACGCTGTCCTAATATCGTGACTTAAAAGTACAAAAGAGAACGTCAACCTTTATTTCGCTTTTAAATTATGGTTAAAACATATCACCTTCAAAAAACAGATTTAATAACGTTACAAATTGAATTGAGATACGTTTCCAAAACGTTTCTCGACGAGTCATTTACCTCTAAAAGAACAGTTTACATTTTAACAGACAATCTGGCACCACAATCTCGAAAAGAAATCTTAACTATCTGCGATCAGCTGCATAAATAGCAAAATGTTTTATTATTCTCAACCTCGTTCTCCTTTTTCAACATGCAGACGCATATCGCAGCAGATGGTAGGAGATTTTTATTAATCGTATGTAGAAATGTATTTTGGACTCGTGTTTTCCTGCATGTTCCTTTCTCACATTTCCTATTCTGATTTTCGGAAAACGATAACATCAGAACAGGCCTCAAGGAGTCCACACAGCAAAGACGCAATTATGCAATGTATCACATGCGTATTAATGAACGAGGAAATTCCTGATTAAGTATTTAATTGGAAACAGATCAAGACCCGAATATTTTCGATCTGGAATATTTGGAATGAATTCCGGATGTTTGTTGAAGTTTCTTAGAATATGATGCAATTTAGTTGGATAATTACCATATTTTATTAAAGAATGTTTTCGGTTTGCCGATTTTGTCGATGCAAAACTCCATGTAATTGGTTTGCTTTGGTCTCCATCAGAGGTGTCTAACATTCAAACTTCCTTATGACGTATTTGAAGAAAAAAAGTTTGACTGTTATTAAGTAACGTATTAACAATTAATATTTTTTAATAACTTTGAGAGGCCTATTTAATTGTTGTGTTGTTGTTGCTGTCATATACCCTGAAGAGTACACTATTCGAATGCACTATTCAAATGCTACATTACACCTATGTTATACGTTTAACACTATGGAGTGAAAGCCACCAGAATACAATATGAGGGCTTTTACACTTCACTCTTTTCGTCGAATCCACAGAAGGCTTTTTAAGTATATAGATTTATTATTATGTGATTGTTGTTGTCGTATCCCCTGAAGAGTACAAGGGAATAAAATATCGGGGTGCTTGTTGATTACCAACTCGGATTATAAATGCTCATCCGAGGGATGGTCCAGACAATGCATGGCAGCTGCAACAGCTCGGCAATCAAAGACGTGATGAGCAGTAAGGTCGGCATCATTGCAGTTGCCACATTTTTGGTATTTTTTAACGCCATCAGTAGAAATTTTCATATTTTTGTGGTGTTTCATCCTTCATCTTGTGATAATAGAGCTTTTGTGTGATTTAGTAATACATTTAAAAAATGCTTAATAACAGTTTGTTAATTGTACCAATGATCCATGACATTTAAATGGTTAATTACTTTAATTAATTTTACTTTATTTGATAAATTTTAATCAATTGCTGATTATCGTTTCATTCCAGTTTAAATTTCTTTCTTATTCTAATATTGTGAATATATTCACTTTTTTGTTTGAAATACACATTTCTACTAATATATTTTGAAATATACTATTTATGTATTACTAATAAAGCATACACTAAACAAAAAAGTCAATATTACACTCAAGAGCCAAAACATTATAACCACCCCTACATTTTGCAATGAACTCGCCTGGATGACGTGAAGGCACGTGATCAGGTGGAAGTGGTATTTAACTGGTATTAAGTGGTGGTATTAATCCATTTCTTTCTTTTTCTTTTTATTTTTTTGCCATGTGGACATGACCAATGCTCACTGGGTACTGTTTTTCCAATGTCTTTTACTGTAACAGATTAGGAGTTTTTCAGGCCCTACATGGCCATGGTACTCCGTGAACCAGAATGATGAATTAATCCATGCCAAGGCGGGTTGAAGCTGTGTTGCGCGCCAAAGGTGGGCCAACTCGTTATTGACAGGTGGTCATAATGTTTTGGCTCTTGACTGTATATTAAAACACAATATTTAATGATGAAAAAGGTTTGCTGGGTAACCAATATTTCTCCCTGATTAAAGGAAAGGGGGCACAAAGATAATAAATTTGAGAACCATTGCAGTGATTGCTTATTTTGATGCAATCATCGTAATAATTTGAGATTGACCGATGTTTTTATATAAATAAAATCAATATAATTTGCAATAATCATAATAATTTGCGATTGGCAGATGATGGTTCGGAGGTTATTGATCACAATTCGCGAATACAAAATACACTAAACAAAATAAAATCAATTATATTAAAATACAATATTTAATGATGCACAAGGTTCGATGGGTAACCAGTATTTTTAGTCCTTCGTTAAAGGAAAGGGGTCATAAAGATAACAAATTTGAGAACCATTGCAGTAAATTGCTTATTTTGATGCAAGGGCCTGCTATGATGGTTCGATGGTTATTTATCACAATTCTCTCTGGCACTGAGTACCACAGGTACCGGGTTCGAATCCGGCAGCACCATGGATGTTTATAGTTGTTCGGAATCCACTTTAAGCCTTGTAGGTCCCGGTTTCATATGATCGTAGAGCTTCACAGAGCCCAATCACACTTCTTCTCACCCACATCATTCCCAATCTGTAAAGGGGCAACTCAGCTCTAACACAGTAATGTGGTACACTACTACTACTAGTACTACTAGTAGTAGTAGTAATAGATCCCAATTCACGAATACAAAATACGCTGAATAAAAAAACCAATATTATATTAAAATACAATATTTAATGACGAAAACGGTTCGATGAGTAACCACTATTTTTCCCTGATTGAAGGGGGCCCAAATATAAAAAAAATTGAGAACCATTGCAATAAATTGCTTATTTTGATGCAAGCAATTGACCAATGATGATTCAGTTGTTCAGAAATCAAATGGCATCGGGTTATTTTCATATTGTCAGATTAGAAAAATAAATGTAAACATCAAAGAGTATGCATCTTGTGAAGAACTGAACTTTTTGTGTATGTTAAATTTATGTATTCGTTGTCGCATTTATGAAGTTATTGGAAATCTGTGGTAAACAGAACCATTTCAACAAATATTATATTAACTTTCGTCATTTTATGTCTAAACAAGTTATTTGTACGAGGATTGAAGAAAATATCAGTAGAAGTTTTACACGTTAAGATAAGTGCAATCTGTATTTCTCGTTGCCTATTATGAATATTCTGCATTCCGTATCAAAAGGTGAAAATACAAGTAGCTATTCTGAGGCCAATGGAAAAGATCTTTTTACGTTTAAAGTTCCTGTCAAATCACTGTTGGATATTTAATGATTTAATTATCGCTTCTAAATTGGTTTTTCTAGAATCAGTTGAAGACAAAATTAAAGTTTCATAAATTGTTGGAAAAGTGTATATTCTGTATGTCAGAAAGGTTTGGACCAAAGTGTTCAATTGTTTATCTTGTTGTATTATTATTGTTGTTTTATGGAGATTGTTGTTGTTTTTATTGTTTTCAATTGTTCAATTGTTTATCTGATTTGATGAAAAGAAATTGTTTCGCCTCAAATAAAATATATTAATTTAATAGCAGTATTTAAGAAAAAGATTTTGTAAATAGAATATCGACTACGAATATATAAGTAAAATTTTCGTAGAGTAATAATTTGATCTTTGTGATTCGGAAATATTTTCTAAAATAACTGAACTATTTTAATCATTTTAACCTTTTAAATAAGAAAAAACTTAAAAGATATAGAGTGATATTTAAATAAAATAATTACTTCATTAATTTCATAGTTATTTATATATTTTTAAGTAATTAGAATTCCAATAATAGTATAAATATAAATAAAAATTTTAATATTTAAAAGAAAATTACGATTTGGCAACATTCAAGACAATTTGTTAATGGAAAAATGTTATTCTATTCATTTTTAAACCGTTTTTCTAACCTTCGATTATTTTCATGATTAAAATTATATTTAAAAAGAAGTGTTAAAATATTGAAATATTGAAACACATATTTAGATAAAATAATTAAAATTTTGAATTAATGACGTTTAAAAGATTTTTAAAATTGACAACATTATCCGACTTAAAATTTACCTCTAACATTTCAGCATGTAAGATCATAGTGTTTATAAAAGAGATAAATAGGAATTAGATAGTTTATAATTGTTAAAATGTTGTTAACTGAGTATATATAACATGAGTGTTAATAAATTAGAATATGCCTCATTACTTCTTGATACTGAAGAAAACAACAATATTTTCAGATATCCTATACAACTGCATTTAACAAAAATATGTACATTTAGGAAATGGAGTCTTTAAAATTTTTTTATATTTTTTGAAAAACTTTGATTTTGGTTTTTAAAAATTGAAATTATGAGACATGGATATTTTGTTTCAGAATAAAAATTTCTATCTTCCTGTGTGGAGTATTTTTGGAAACAAAATAAAAGACCCATTCCTTCTATATTCTTTATAAATAATATAAAAATATTCATTGAAATATAAATATTAAAAAATAAAATAATATTTATATAAAATTATTCACAGCAAAAGAAAATATAGGTAGATTATAGGAAAACGAATAGCATAAAATAATCTATCAAGTTTATAATAATAGCATAAAATAATCATCTTATTTGGCCATTATTTTTTTTCGTATGTAATGCTAAAGTTTTATTTCTAATATTTAATTTCTTTGTTAGCACACGAATAATATTTACCGTTAATGTTTTGAATTTTTTTAATTTAATATTAAAAGTAAAGTTTTAAGAAAATGTTTTACCACTATTATCCATAAATTAATAATATACTCATCTCCAAATTTATCTTTATATACCCAAAAATAATGATATTCAATTAAATATCCAACCAATGTGATCCATGTTTGAGGGGAATGTGGGAAAAACAAATCTAATTAGCATTATCAAATAAGTAATCAGTTTCTAATAAGCAAATATAGGCTTACGTCATCTGACGTAGAATCAAGCGTTTTGTACAAAGTGAATTTCTGTAACACAGCATTTGATTTCAGTGTGTAAGGACTCAAATCGGTTTGTCATTGGTTCGAAGTATCATCTGGAAGATCAGTGAAGTGCTACTCATGGGTAGTTTAGAAGCAAGGCAGCCAATCGTGGAAGCAGCCAGACGTCTGAATATTTCAAGACGGACAGTCTCTACGCTATGAAAATAATTTCAAAACGATGGAACTGTTGTAAGAAGGTCTGGCAAGGTTGTAAACGAATGACAATTGCTTCTGAAGATTGATGGCTGGCAATAACTACACGTTCTAACAGGAAGTATACTGCTTGCCAGTTAAGTTCAGAGTTAGCATCCGCCGCTGGAACTGCTGTATAACAGCAAATGGTATATAAAAGGCTTAATGAAAAAGACCATTATGCCAAAAAGCCAAGGGTATGTGTTTCATTGTCTTCACAACAAAAGTGGGATTACTTTAATTGGTGCAAATAACAACAGAACTTGATTGTACACCGTTAGTTCCACGTGCTCTTTATTGATGAGTCCAGAAATAGTTTTACAGGTGATTATAAACGTGTTTACATCTGGAGGGAATCAGGAACACGAAATTATCCCTCTTTTACATTTGAAAAACTTATTATTTACATTTAGAGTTCATACTTTTAATGTAAAGAGTAACGTTTGCGTTTATTAGTAAAGAGTAACGTGAGTTGTTATTACATTTTACTCTTTTACATCGAAATTATCCCTCGGAACATTTACTTTTGGAACTAGATCGTTTCTGTAGTGGATGTGTTATGGTATTGGGAGGAATAATGATCGATGGACAGACGCACCTACACTTTTTCAACAACGGATCTGTGAAAGCCCAGAAATATCGGGATGCGGTCTTAGAGCCTTATCCAAGTCTTTTCAGAGGTGTATATGGATTTGACTTTTTATTTATGGATTATAATGCTCATTGATATAGAGCAAATATTGTTTACGAATTCCATAAAAGTGAAGACATTCAGCAAATACCGGGGTCATCAAAGTCTCCTTATCTCAACCCGATAGAGAATTTACG
Organism: Caerostris darwini; assembly: GCA_021605075.1. Lineage (NCBI taxonomy): Eukaryota > Metazoa > Arthropoda > Arachnida > Araneae > Araneidae > Caerostris > Caerostris darwini. The sequence continues at coordinate 5,608 of BPLQ01003923.1, read as the reverse complement.
GGATTACCTTGGAAAAGAAATTGCACTTAGACATCTTCTACTTAAAGGTGTAAATGCTCTGAAGACAGCATTGCTGGAAGAATGGAGCTTAATTTCCTAAACTGTGGTTAACAACTTTATTTCCAGCATGAAAACACGTTATGATATGTATATACAAGTCAGGGGAGATACATATAATCCATATTAAATTAGTAAGGCTTAATTATTAGGAGTTATTTCTTATATTCTGAATTCTCTTTGACATATTTTATTACCATTTTTACTGTTTCGTGCTGCAATTATATATCATATGCAATGCTCTTAAATTTTTTTCCTTTGTATTTATGTGTCGTAATGTTATGTATCATTCCAGACAAATTCATAAAATTATAGTTCAGAGTTTCTGAGAAATCCGTGAATTTATGCACGTAAAGATACTTTTGGATATGAGTGTAATTAATAAAACTATATATTTATTATTATAAGACATAATTTTCATAAAATCAAAAACATGAATAATATCAAACGATTTGTCAATGTTACAAACAAGTTTGACATATGTTGGAATTAGGTTTCATTTCAATAGAGTAGATAGTATCTTAAAATTAGTATGCAGTGTACATTAGTATATCTTAGTTTGGTTATTTGTATGAATATAAATTTAAGATCTCAATGTTTTTATAATCTATAAAGAAAATTGTTTAAAATAATTTTAATTTTGAGTGATTGAACGTGTATGTCTTTAACAGAATAAAAAAGAAGTTTATTTAATTATATATCAGTAAGAATTATAAGATATTAAAAGTCAATCAAAATATAATAAATTCAAACAAGAAAATAACCACGTGGCATGCATTATTAAATATGTCATTTTTTTGTACTCTATTGACTGTATTAATTATTCGTCGTTATTTTTATTTTAATCCACTTACCTATAAATAGCTAAAAGAAAATAAATCAAGCTAAAATAAAACGTTATTGACGTTACTAATAGACAGCTGTAATGTGTGTTATCGAATGTAGAGCACAGTGGCATAAGTCATATATAATTTGAATGGCGGATATGTAGCAGATTCAGTGTTACCTAGATTGCATCACAGGGGGTTTACTACAGTACATTTAAATTGTGTCACTACTATAATAAACGAAAATCCTGACGGTTGTGCTTGCCGCTCTACGGTCATTTTTTGCACACTTTAGGCTAATTAGACCGGGACCTACAGTTTAACGGGTATTCTGAAACACTAACAAACATCCATGCCCCAGCCAGGATTCTAACATGAAGCCCGTGGTACCAAAGGCCAGAGTGCTATCCAATTAGGCATCAGGCCGCTGAAAATCCTGAAGATTGCTATCTGGGTATTACTCAATTTCCTCTTAGAGCATTATAGAAGACCGGGACCTACATTTTAAAGGGGATTCCGAACCACTAATAAACAAATATCCATATCACCACTAGGATTCTAACCTGAAGCCTGTGGTATCAAAAGCCAGAGCGCTAGCCAATTAGGCATCAGGCCGCTGAACATTCTAAAGGTTGATGTCTAGGGATTACTGACTTTCCTCTTAGAGCTTAACAGTAGAACTGTATCTACATTTTAAAGGGTGAACAAACATCCATAACACATGAGAACACACGAGAACATTCATACCACCGCCAGATTCTAACCTGAAGCCTGTGGTACCAAAGGCCAGAGAGCTAGCCAATTGGACATCAAGCCGCTGAACATCCTGAAGGTTGATATCTGGGGATTACTCACTTTCTTCTTAGAGTCTAATAGTAGATAGAGACCTACAGTTTAACGTGGATTCTGAACCACTAATAAACACCATGCCACAGAAATTATTCGAACTTGAAGACTGTCGTACTAAAGGCCAGAGCACCAGCCAAATCGCAGTCCTGAAGGAGGTTATCTGGGGATTACTCACTTTCCTAATGGAAGGATAACACCTAAATATTTATGCAACCATCCTCGGCATAGACATGGAAGCCTTCGGTTTTAATTAATGTTCACCTTTTAGTTTTTTTCCCAACATTAATAATAATATTCAGTTTTATTAATTAATCACAGTATTTTGTTCTTTTCTTGAGAATAATTATAGGTCATTAAGGCATGAATTAGAAAATAAAATCATCGATAAAAATTCTAAATTATTTTTATGTAATTAATCTTGACTTTACATGTAGTATATCCTTTTTCTTTGGTTTTTATAATGCACATTTACGTATTTGTACCTAAAAATAACTTCTTTTACGTCAGAATGATTTGTCTTATTTGTTAACCAGTGTGAAAACAACACCATAAAAATCTGTTTGAAAACCACGCCTGTAAAACACTGTAGGAAGTGTTTATTCAAAGTAACACTTCGTCACAATTACGATCATTCGCTGTAGGTTTTTCAAATAGAAAAGGAAAGTTCATCTCATCAATATTCATTACGCATCTTGTAATGGAAATTCGGTGAAAGTTATTTATCATAATCTTAAAACAGTTTACGCCAAGTGATTGGCTTCCAGCGGTTTGATATACAAAACAGATCTAGATTTATATGCAAATATTTTCGCTGCGGTTTTTGCGGTGTGATTCTGATTTTCAATGCTGTTTTATTTAAATTTAGATACCTGTTTATCATTTGATTCTACCTTTCCTTTACTTTGAAGTGGACTGTAAACAGATATTAAGTCAAAGCATTAAATAAGATGTATGGATTTATTGATTAAAAATAAGAAATTACGAGTTGAATGAAATGAAAATTATTCATTATTTCTAACACAATCCATATAAAGTTATAAAATATTTTTTAAATTCAAAGATTAAGTTCCTCTTCGCAATTTTGGATGCTAAATAAAATTCTTGGGCCTGATGACCGAGTGACTAGCGTTCTGGCGCTCGGTGCCACAGATTTCGGGATCGAGTCCCGGAGGTGCCATAGATGTTTTAGTGGTTCAGAATCCACTTTAAACTGTAGGTCCCGGTCTAATATGAATGTAGAGCGTTGGGCGTAGGGTTGACATCTTTACTTCGTAAAAAGAAAACATCTACTGTCTCGAAATCCGCCAGCAGGCAGATGGCCTTGGCCTACAACAGTGTTGTTGCGCCAATGACGAAGAAGAGAAATAAAATACTTTTTTATATCAGGAATCTACAAATAGAACACAATGAAATACTTTGTGGAACTGAAAGTAATCCATTAAATAGATATTCCAAACAATTAGCTACAGAGAATTGTAGGGGGGGGGATTTTTCTTTACATGAAATTTAGGGATTAAGTGTCCAGCATTAGGGTTTTGTATGTGAGAAAACATAGAAAATTATCACTTGATCAGTACTGTCAATAAGAGATGATCATACAAATACTTAGTCCCTTCTTTTCTGAACACTGAACGTTTCTGAACCACTAGCCTCTTCGGATTAGTCAACTCGTGTTTGTTATCATTGGGAATAAATTAGGCAAAATAAAATAAAATAAATTTACATAGGGTAGTTAAAAAATGATTTCCACGGAGTTTCGCAAAATTCTAACTATCTATTTACATATTAATTCATATTTGCCCGACTCGTGGCTCAATGGCACCTTGTGTCGCTGGTGAACATTAGGACAGAGGTTCAATCCGCTGGGTGAGTTTGTTGTAGATACTGTTTGAAAGATCTTCGATGACGCTTGTGATGTTCAGCATCTTGCCTCGTTAGTCGGACTGTCTGATAGTTTTCCCGGGTTTCTTCCATACGATACATAAATGCGGGGCAAAAGTCCTCCCATAAGGCACTGCTTTCCTTCTTCAGAGTCACGGAGTCAAGTCAGACGTCTACCTATGAGTGCTCCATCACAATAGATGCTGATCTTCCCTCTTCTCTCCTTCCATGAGACCACATGGGTTCTTGGACTTGGTCTAGATATTACTGTTTACCAAGTGGGATAAGAAACAAACATTAATTCATCTCAAATATTTTACACTATAAAGATAATTAATTAACTAAAATAATTGGTAGAATAATACATTTTTCACAATTAATTATTTTTTTATCTGTATAAAAAATTATTAAATTATTTCAAGCAATGTGTAATAAAACTAATTTACATTTTTTAATGTTTTATGGGTTTTTTTAATATTAATTTATGAATAATTATGTTTTTCCTGATTTGAATTATTTATTGAATATGAAAAATTGGTATGTAACTAATTAATGTTTCTTATATGAATATATAATAACACTCCATTATTCAATTAAATAAATAAAATAAAGGGATATAAAATACTATACCATTAATATTACATTTTTTGTTTGGTTACTTTATCATCATGTTCAAAATATGGGTAATTTTAAACTAATTCTACTCCTATTGCAGCAATAATAGGACATATGCAATATAATACTTTTAAACGACTTTTTCTTAATTGCGAAAAAAAAAAAATTTTTTGATTCAGAATTAGAAAATTTAAATGTATTGCTTTTTGTACAACAATAAGTCCTCAAAAATTCAATATTTTCTAAAAATAAAAATATATGTCAATGCATTGAATGATGGAAAAAGTGTTATTTATATGCCTATGTTATGAAATAATGGGTAATAATTATTATTTAGTTTACGCAATTCATTATCAAAACATGACCTCGTCCAGAGTTCGCCATTTTGATTCATGCTGTGCAGCAATGACCTGTGAGCACGTGCTCTTGAATGAAAAATTAACAATATTTTAAGGAAGTACAAACCTAGAAACCGAACGAAATAGAAACACCCTAAAGGCGTATGACTCGCCTAATTAGATATAAATACACACAAAAAGGATACAATACTGCTGTTTCACATGAACCTAGAAATCGTCCGGAGGAAAGTATTCCAACCATTAAGAAATGACTCACCTTGACATTATAGCTATTCTTCTTTTCGAACATTGAAAGGTTCGATTTTGGAACATGAAGTAAGATTGATTGCAGCACGTAAAAATTTTGATACGAGAGAAAGGATTAGTTGAATAAAAGAGTGGGAAAAAATAGAACTGAATTAAATAATTGATTTTACAATTAGATATAAATTCATTCAAAAAGGATACAATACTGTTGTTTCATATGACCTTATGGAGGAAAGTTTTTTTAGCCATTAAGAGATGACTAACTTTGACATCATCACTATTCTTCGTTTTGAACATTGAAAGATTTGATTTTGGAACATAACTTAAGATTTATTGTAGCATGTATAAATTTTGATATGAGAGAAAGGATTAATTGAATAAAAGAATGTAAAAAAATAGAATTGAATTAAATAATGGATTTTATAATTAAATATAAATACATTCAAAAAGGATACAATACTGCTTTTTCACATGAACCTAGAAATCGTCTGGAGGAAAGTCTTTTAACCATTAAGAGATGACTCACCTTGACAATATCGCTATTCTTCTTTTTCGAATATTGAAAGGTTCGATTTTGGAACATGAAGTAAGATTAATTGTAGCAAGTATAAATTTTGATGTGAGACAGTGGATTAATTGAATAAAAGGATGTGAAAAAATAGAATTGAATTAAATAATTGATTTTATAAATAGATATAAATACATTAAAAAAGGATACGATACTACTGTTTCATATGAACCCAGAAATCGTCAGTTGATTAACCATTCACCTTG
>BPLQ01003922.1:0-46191 GCA_021605075.1 Caerostris darwini | reverse complement strand
CTCTTATTATTTAATATTTTTCGAACTTATGTTCTGACATAATTACTTTTCATTAATATTCATTGTAACTTTATGCAACAAATAATATTTAGTACTACTTTCTATCGCCACAGGGTCATATTCTTTCGTTAACTTTTTACATTAAAATTAATCTGTAAATACTGAAAAAATTAAAAAAACTGTTTTCCGACATTTTTATTTAATAGTGAAAAATAACTAAATAATTATATCGTAAAATATCACTGAAACATGCTGTAATCTAAAATAATTATAGTTCATTTGTAGCTATAAAATTTCTGTTGTCAACCTCTCTATTGCCTCAGCATACTAAACAATAGTTGCATATATCGTTTATTTATTTAATGATTATTAACCTATTAGACTAAATGCATTTTGCATTATAATAGTAAAATAATCTATTTTTCATGTATCGAAAAAGTTTATTGCCAGTTTTATTGTTTGAAAATAACTCAGTACATTTTTCGAACATTAACTCTCTTTTTACCTTAAAATAACTTATAATTAAAGTTAGCATAAGAAAAAAAATATTATACCTAAATTTGCGAAAATTAAAGAAATTTTAAAAATAGTATCATTTTTTTGTATAGAATGAAAATAAATCTAATAATTCAAATTGCATTTATTAAACAGTCAAATATTTTTTTAAATAGTGTCATTTTTTATATAGAATGAAAAAATATTTAACAATTCATATTGTATGGATTAAATTTAGCCTAACAGTAGTTCATGATTAGTTTTTACATTAGTGGCGAATTCTGAATGCTAAAGCCTGAGCTGTGAACTCTCTAACCTGTCGATAACTTTATTCTTGGACGGAATTTGGGTTTCAGTGTCGTTCCTTCTGAAGGGAAACGTGCTTGCTGAGAAAAAAAATATCACACTGCTATTACCCTCAGGATCTTAAATATATCAACCAATCTTAAAAATAGCCAGACAGAAAATCTTAAAAATATCAACTAAGCAGAAAATCTTAAAACAACAATTAATCAGATTTATTGTTAATCCGTCTTACTTGCTTTCGTGTATATTCATGCTTCAAATAAAGTTTAGTATCAAAATTTATAAAATAATTTTTTGTACTGCAGTCTTAAATATTTCTTCTCTATATATCCTTGAAAAAAATATAATTCCTGTTTTAAATTTATTCTTGGAATAACGCTTATCTCTACAGTTTCAAAACTAATTTGATTCAAGAAAAAGTAAAATATTTTGACAATTATATATAGCATTTATTAAATATTTGTAAGACGTTCTGCCCTATATAAGGTAAAACAAATATTTTAAGAATGCATAAATAAGAAAATTATACATTGGGTGCCTAAAATAAAATTTGCATTATCTCAGAAAGAGATTTATTAATGGAAGCATCTCAATGTCCCAAGAAAGTGATTAAGTCTACCTCCCGTGATTAATTTTATTTACGAGAGATAACAAAATTCATTACGACGCTTATCTAAAAATATTTTAATAACTTTCTTTCCGTAAAGAAAATCCATGCCTTCGCACAATTCCGATGGAGTTATCCGGTTGAAGGAATAATGCCTGATTAGGTATCCGGTAACGGGGTCAACTGTGAAATATCGTTCCCGGAAAATCACTGTTTCTTAATCCTGGAAAAGAGTTAATGAAGCAGACGGACCCCCGTCCTTGAATCTTGCCACCCCAAATGCTCACTTTTCTTCTGCAAATTTGTTGCTCGGTTGCTGTGCTGTGTCGCCATTTTCGCTGCCAACTTCTTGGTTCATCATAATGATGGTACGCTAAAAATTATGATTTTTTTTATTTGGCGAGAAAGTTTCAGACGCTTTCAGCCATGATCATGTAAACACACTGGAATAATGTCATGGTTAATTTATTTTTTTGACTGAGTATACTTAGTTGGGAAGAACGCCTTTGGAAAATGGAAAATTTAGAACGACATAGTACCTGTAAGAATTTAGTTCATTTTAGCTGAAAGGTTTTCGTTTTTTTATTTATTTTGAAACTCCTATTTATTGATGCTAGATATAGAAGTGCCAACATTTCAAGATTTATATAATTAATGAAATATGCACTAAAGTTTATAATGGTTATTTCCGGTTTATCAAATCCTTTATTTTATTGTTTTTAACTTGCAAGTGTTACCAGGTAATAAAATAAAATATATTATATACTTTTCAACAAGTTTAATAAAAAATCTAAATTAATATGTAAACGATTCATAAAATATTTATCCATATATATATTAATTTATATTTAATTACATATTTTTAAATAATTTGTTACTCACTTTTATTACATGCGGCTGACTTTAATTACCATACTATTATCACCATACTATACATTTAGAAAAGAAAACATTCTCACGAAGTAAACACATTATAAAAATAAATATTTAACCGTCTATCGTGATACAATATCTCCAAAAATAAATCAACATGTTAAATAACATTTAAGAAAAATCAATGTTTAAAAAATTCACATTTGAAGAAATCAATATGCAAAAAAATCCATATTTTATAGCTACTTTATGAGACAATTGATTTAGCTTAATTAGTTAGCGTAATTATTAAATAACCAATCAAAACTGAAAGAAAAATGCGGGTTATAAAATTATATTGGATTGTTTTAAATTTATTGCGGAATTTTCATTTTGCGTAGATTTACATTTTGTACATTTTACATTAGATTAATATAGTGACATATAATAGTAATAACAATATAATTAAATTACATCAAATATAAAATATTTGATATATGAATTCTTTCTATAATATAACTTTGTCAAAATCTAAAATTTAAAAATTTCTGGTCAAATGCATAATTTATGATTTATAAATAGAGTATTTAACCTGTTATATAAAGTAAAAAGAAAAAAATTATTTTTTCAAATACGAATACTAAGCATAAGAATGGCAAAAAATTAAAATAACTAATTGCAAATTGTTCTTTGGTTATTAAAACCGTTCATATAATAATTATTTTAATTTCCTTTATCAAAAGAGATTTAACATATTTTTAGTGTTATATTTTCCCATCTGATTTGTTTTTATTTAAGAATTTTTTCATGAATATTTTATAATTATCCGCAAAGGTGATGTGCACCTCAATAGCCATCTTTTAATATTAATCAAACAATCATAGATGTATAAATTTCAATAATAGTAATATTTCATAAGTGGTAATTTATTAAATGTAAAGAACATACATTTTATATACATTTTAGGACTTCTAGTATTATGTTACTGAAATTAACAATGTTTCTTTAGTTTATTTGAATTTAAACAAATTGGACTTTTTTAGATTTAAAAGAAAATAAAAAGAATTTGAATAAACTGAATTGAATCGAGCTGCTCCTTTTTATTTATATATATTTTTTTCTTAATGAAAAAGTCATAATCTTTGAACTCATCTTTATATGCGATTTTAATGAAAAACTTTTCAAACCCCTAATACTTTCCGATGGTGAACAGTAAAATAAATATTCTTGTTCATTAATTTAGATTCCATAGAATTGAGACAGGCGTCTTGTGTTCAGAGTTAGATACTTTCTTTTTTTTTTTCTTTCAAAAAATGTTAAATTCGTTTCTCATGATGTTAATCCTTTATTTGCGAATGAGTCTCGACAATGTTTTTTGGTAGCAGGAAAATCTAATTTAGTTCATTTCTTTAAACCTCTCACGTCTTACAGCTTGCCTGAGTGGTTCTGTTGTTTCAAGGTGAGCTGTGTACGCTGGAAATCGAAAAGTATCCTTTGTATCTTTACTAATTTTTCTTTTTTTTTAAGTCACAGTAGATATATATATTTTAAAAAAAGAATGAATAAGAAATAATTGTATTCATTCATTAATTTTTCAAAGCTGTTTTTGTTGTTGTATTATTTATTTTAATTTAGTGTAGAAACTATTCCAAACTTTGGTGCAAAACATTTTTTTTTTCATGTTTAAATGTAAATCTTAGTTCTGCACGCTCTGTTGATAAGCTAATTTCTTATACAATTTAATTATACTTTTTATACAATTTTTATAATCAATAATATACAAGCAATAATTTTTTACGAGCAACAGCTTCTATACAAGCAATAATGTTTATGCAATTTTTTTACAATTTAATTATACTTTTTATACAATTTAATTATATTTTCTATACAATTAATATATAATATGTTAAATCTAACCTACAAAAAATTTTTCATTTACTTTTTTAAATTATTGATCAAGATGGAAACAATTTCTATAACCAGTTTATATTTAATTCAGTTCTATATATTAATATTTAGTTCTAAATTAATACTTTTAACTCATTTCTTTCAAAATAATCACATTGCAGAAATTATGAATGTTTGTTTGAACAGTGTTTTTAAATCAATTAATAATATTTTAACCATATAAAGTATCCCTTTGATGTTACAAAATCAGAAAAACATATTATAATTAGCAGAATAAGTTGCTTAAGTTTATTATATATTTGAAAAGTATGGATATAAATTATATTATTAGGCATATATATAAGAACGGACTTAAAAGCATATTATATATTTATATTTAAATGACATGTACAATTTAGAAATATTGAATTAATCTTATAACATATTAGTAGCCACAGTGACTATGAAAAGAAAATGAAATATTTATCGTTTTTTATAGTCAAAGTAAGACTATACAATACTCCAAAAAAGAAAGCTATTGGAAAAATATTTATTTATAAAATACCATATGAAATAATCAATTTCAGAGCTTTCTATTTATATGCTTACATTCTATCAAATTGCAATGCAACATACAATAGGTTCTGATTGAATAAAGAACCATTGATACATATATATAGAGAGAGCTGGATTGATAGATATATATTGATACATAATCGAATCTTCAACAACAAGATCTTTACAACCAAGATCAAGATCTTTATATTCAAGATTTTTATAGTTATGACCAACATAATATAAAATTCATTTTTATATAATAAAAAATTGTAATTTGCCCGTATTTTTGCTTTCTAGATCAAATATGATTTGAAAGGAAAACAAACGATTCCTGTATTTGAAATATATATATATGTATAAAATATATATTTGTTTTTGTTAACGTAATTTAATTTAAATTTTTTATTGCCATTAAATTACTACAGCATATGCTTTGATTTTAGATTGATATGCTTTGTATTCAACATTTTGTTACAATATCATGAAGTTAACAAAAGTCAAGTATCAGATTTGAAAGCATAAAGAAGAATTTTAGAAACTTATCGAGAACATTCGTGGGATATTTTTTATTTTTATGAATTCATGTTTTATGAATTGTATAAAAACAGGAAATAATATTGTGAGAAAATATTTGAATTATTTTTTTACAAAATTTATGATAAATAAATTTAGATTATATCATTTGGGAATTTATAGGAATCCTAAATTTATATTTGCATAATTTTAGAAATATTTTTAATTTCATATAACGGATCTTAGATTTAAATGAAAATGTGAAATTCTATCTACTTATGAAATAGTTTGAATTGATAAGGCGTAAAACCTTTATACATTAAGTTATATTATAAAATTTTCAACATTTGTGAATTTAAATTAATTTAGATTTTGCAATGCAAGAAAAAGAACAGTCTACAATTTTTTTTTTCATTTTAATTAAACAGTATTGTATTTCAATTTATAATTAATACTGTATACTTATACACATTTTATTGTTTTATTTGCTTTTATACATGAATCTTATTTTATTTTCTACTTTTACAATATTAAACATAATGCATTAACTAAATAAATTAAATTAGAAAATAAAAGTATTAAATTAAATAAGAAAATTTAATTTAATGTTTAAAATTCAATTTAAGTTTTAAAAAAAATTATATTCAAATTTAATTTCAATTTAATTTTTAAAAAGTTAAAATAAACTATTTTATATTAATTAATGCATTAATACTGGTAAAATAACCCCCCTTTTTTTGGTAAGTTTTATCTATTCGTCAATTTAAGGAAATAATAAAATAAATAAAAGAGAATAAAAACTGAATTTCGAAATAAATATATATAAGAAATAAAACAAATGTTTCGCGACGTAAATAAAGTTAAGCCATTGATGCTGTTAGACTAATCTTTATAATTTAATTCTAGCTGCTACATTTACGGAGAATATAACCATTATCATTAGTATTTTTATTGGATAAAGCGCAAAAAATAAATTTGGGAAAAAACATCGTTGAGCTACTTGCTTAAACAATCCCTGACCATGTAAAAAAAAAAAAAAAAAAATAAAGGTAAAACCAAGTGGCAATATACGAGAATATTTATCCCCTTAAAGCTATAAATTGAGTTTAACTACTTTTACTACGAACCGTAGTCTTCCGTTGTGATTCCAGTCTTTAAAACCTTGCCAAATATATTCCACTAAGGATTATCAAGAGTCTATAATTCCATCACACGCAAAAAGGATTACTCTGGATAATCTTATATTTTATCTGCGTTTTCTTGTCACAGATCTGGCAAAAAAAGGAAGGAAGACAGAAAAAAAAATTGCTAGCAACATAAACTTCAAACTGCGTTAATCTGCAAATTTCTTGGTGGAAAAAAAATCTGCTATCAAGTAAAACCTGTTAATCTTCCGGTTAGCCTACATAATTCGGATAGTTCGGAAATGTAATTTTCCGCAAAATAAGCATGAATGATGATGCAATTTGTTTCCAGACAAACTTGGGATCTTTTTTTTTTCTTTTTCTAACTCTTCTCGGTAGTTTTTTACCCCACCAACAATGCTGGGATGTGACTTTCTTCTAAATGGTGCTTAGGAGATGATGCGGTTTACTTACAGTTTTAAACTGTGCAGGAGATTATTCAGCAGAGTCATTAAGTTACTTTAACAAATTGAACATTTTTTTTTCCTTCGTTGGTAAGTATTTTTTTTTCCTAAAAATAAAAATTCAATTGTAACTTAGTTGAATGAAATTGCTGTTTGTTGTTTTTTTTACCAAACTTGGTCGACAAGAACGTCTAGGCAAAGTCCTGTGCGTTCTCAAACAATGAAGAACCGCTGGCCATATTTTCAAAATTCTTAAACAGACGAGTCATGATAAAGAGTGAAAAATTCGGCTTCTTTTTGCCCTTGATATTGTGACTCAAAAACATGAGGCACCAAAAAAAGAGAAATCTGATTTTACCCCATGCCATTATAACCCCGGGCACTGGATACCCATTTTAGTCGCTTTTTACGATATGCATGTGCTACAGTGGGGATATTCTAACCCGGCCCTACACGATGAAAATGAAACTGCTTAATATTTTATCAAACATATTTTTTAACACTGTGAAATTATCTTATTCTTTAATATTATATACTAGTTTGTGCAAATATGGTATTCCTTATCCTTATTTATTTTGGAATGAAAAAGAAAGAAATAAGCCTTATTAAGTGGAATATATTCAATTTTCGAAATGGCTAACTTTTAACCGCCTAACTTGATTAAAACTTGTAGATCCAAAAGGAATGCAAACGTTGGTGGATATGTTATGAGAAAATATAATATTTGTAGTGATTCCGTGATAGGAGAACACTTAATTCCAAATAAAGAATAAATTTCATTTACATTAAAACATTATGGTGTTTTATGACGCAAAATTGTAAAAAAAAAAAATCATTCACAGCGAAAACAAATATTTTAGTAAAAATCTTTTCATTGTGACTCAAAATAAATATCGTGTGGTAGGGCATTTTAAACAACAGTTAGTTTGTTGTTTAGTTTATAATCAGGAAAGCAAAACACAAACTTTAGTTACACAATCAATCACTCATTTTTAATATTTCTACTCACTTATAGATAAGCTGTTTTAGCTCTTTGTGAATGATCGTCCAAAACCATCAATATAAAATCATCATCATAAAATTTAAATGCAAGTTAAAAATATTGTTAAAATAACTAGAAGTAAATATTTTAAAGCACTTTTTCTAATGCATTAAAAAGAATTTAATCTTTAAAAGCGAGAGCACGAAAACTTTTTAAATAAATCAATTGTTCTGCATACTATTTTAAGGACCTAACAAAGAATTTCCAACAATGTCTAGTAATAATAGATGTATGGAATTTAAAATCCTTATTAACAAAAATATTTATGAATTATTCTGGGGCTCTCCTTTTAATAAATAACATATTTTCAAATATTCTGAAAACATTAAAAGTGCTGATTCAATGAGATAAAGACCCATGTAATCAAAAGCTATTGTTAAAGTAGTTAAAATAAGAAATCTTAAATATATAATAATTCTTAGCTGTTTTACACAAAAATTGTGTTTTATTAAAAATATATATACTATAAATTTGTAAAAACATGTATTTAAAAATTTCTATTAAATATATAATCAAATTAAAATGAAAAGTTAACACGTATTTGAGCATTTTTTAAAAAACATTGTTTCGATAGTTGAAGGACAACTTAAGATTTATTGAAATGGACTTCCAATATATGTATATTATAATTTGAATTAAACACGAAATCTGCTTCACGTTAGATGTCATGTGCTTTTATATATAATAAATAATCTCATGCAATTTTTTTTTTTTTTTTTTTTTTTGCATAGTAAATAACCTCACGTGTTTTTTTTCCATAATAAATAATTCCATATGCATTTATATATAATAAATAATCTCATATGCTTTTATATATAATAATAATCTCACGTGCTTTTATACATAATTAAAACACGTGAAATCTGTGGAATCTCTTAGCGAGTGACATATTGGTATTTTTGGTTTCATTGTAATCAAGTCCAACAATACCCATGACATAAATCGGCATAATGCATTTCAAACATTTTTAATGGAATCAAATGCTTTAGTATTTATTTTTTTTATACTGATTCTTCATATTCAGAAATCATTGAGACAACTGTCGCAAAATAACGACCATTGATTCGTGACACAAACAACGGTTCATTCTAATAATATCCACGGTCCTTAACTGTCCGCTGCTATACAATTCCCAATCTCTTCCTCCCAGACCTTGATGCAAAATGATATCCGAAGCCACAAGGGAATGCATTATTCCGCGGTACAATGGATTACATAGCCTTAACGCTTGTGAAATCGTAAACAGATGAAATAGGATCATCAGCAAAGTCGGGCATTGTGTTTCCAACTCAGATAAAACTTTAAATTGAAACTGGTGGAGGCGCCTCATTATCCGGGGGAATTGAAACCAGAGATATTGCCAAGAATCACCAAATAATTGGGAGTTTTGCGTCTTCGTTACATCAAGATATACGATGTCTTATTTTTGGTGTCGTTGCAAATGGATCTCGGAAGAGCTTAAGCACTGGAGGCTGTATATTTTGAGTAAATAATTAAAGGGTTTAAACGGAACTGAAGTGTGCATTCGGCAGTACTTTCGAACGCTGCAAATTAGAATCTTTAACGAAGAATCAGAATATCCATTAGGTTAGTTTGATATCGGTGCTACTTCGTAGGGAATTATTCTGCAGTTGCAGTTAAGTGTCTGGGGAAGGAACTATATGTCAAAATATTTTAAATTCTCGTAAAGATTGAGTTAATTGCTGGTAAATATTTAAAAATATTTTGCAGTCATTAAAAATTTACTGTAAAGAATTATTTAATCTTTTTTATGGAGTTACAAATTGTGAAAACAAATATTAATGTTATAAGAAATATTAATATTAATTCAGCAAATATAAATATAATAAGCAAATAGTAATGTTAATTAATCAAATAGTAATATTAATTAAACAAATAGTAATGCTAATTAAACAAATAGTAATGCTAATTAAGCAAATAGTAATGTTAAAAACAACATAGATTAATAAAATTTCTCAAAATCTCATTTTACATTTAAAGTTTGAAGAGACTATTTATTGAACCATTTAATTAAATATTAAAAATGGTTTTTTCACTGCAATACAAGTATAACAAAAAAACAAATATTACATGCCAATCATGCTATTAATTATATTATTAAAGAGATCAATAAATTTATATTTTGAGGTATGATGTGTAATCCTGCATTGTAAATTTCGTTGATACAGTATCTGATATGCATCTGTTCTTTATACGCATACGTTCTTGATACGCATTCTTTAAATTGCAGTTATATAAACTGCAATTTTAAGATTAGAATATAGAATTAGTTGTTGTATTAAAATCATTTAATCTGGTGCTACTAAACTATACCCAAACCAAACACTGATTTATTAAAATAGTATCATGAACCTTTTTATCGTTTTGAATGAGGAAATTTATCTTAACATAATAGACATAATTTCGTAAAAAATATCTTTTTCCTGGATTTCTTTTCACTCTTCGTATACTTTTCTTAATGAAATGCAACAAAGCAAAAATGTTTATTTTCATTATAGCGAGGCAATTATGGATTATATTTTCTAACAATAAATAAAAAAAAACATCAATATTTGTTTGTAATAATTTTTGGTTATCAGATAAATAAAAATGAATTGCTGGTTGAAATTGTCATTAATTTGGCTATAACATTTAATCTTTAATATTGACGCTCAATTTTAGTCAGCAGCTTATAAAAAGTATCTAATTTTGATGTTTTATGCAAGTGAAAATTTCCCATCTTACAGCAATAATGATGCCATTATTGCTTTCAACTTTTTGTTTTTATATACGTTTCTTTCCTATGGCCGGAGTAGCTTGGTAGATCAAGCGAAGGATCAGCAAATTTGGGAATGCAAGTTCGAAACCCAATACAAAACAAACAATTTGTATTTTTGTCACAATTATGCCAGTTAAATTTGAAAGTTAGAATGTGTCGTATGTTCTCATTTTGGAAAAAAGGAAGATGTTTGCTTTTTTGATTCCATCACTAGAAAAAGAACCATTTTTCCAAATCGTGGCGATATACAATGGTTATTATTACACGATGCATTCTAAAAGCATACATAATACACTACGTATTTTAAAAGCAGCAATATATTCATGAATATTTAATTTTGATATAATTATTTATTTACAAGTACTTTACATCACCAATCGCTTCTGAAGTCTGTTTTGGTGCACATTACACATTCTTTTTCTGAAATATCATTTCTTGTTATCATTACTGCGACGCGACTTAAATATTTTTCTAGTATAACTTTTCTGTAGAATTCCAAACATCAAAATAATTGGTAATACCGGTGGCAATAAATAATTAAGAAGCAATTTTCATTTCCTTAGAATAAAATACTAGTTTCTTAACATTATTTCAAATTTCTCAATCTTGTTTCTTTCTTATTAGTGTATCGTCTGTTCATAAATCATGAACAGACTTGTACCTGAATTTACATGCATATTTTACTTCAAATATAACTTACATGATGTCGTGCTCTTATTCTTTAACATGTGATTTCTGTATTGCAAATTGAATTTTTGCATATTTCAGACATGTAAAAGCAGAGAATTCTGAATTATATTAAATGTTTTAGTAGTAAGAACGTATCTTAGACAAAAGAATAAACTAAGAATTTGTTTATGCACTACATGCACTTTTTAATTTTTGCAAGCAATAAAACGAATTGATATTTTTAGGTAAATTGTAAAATAATTTGGGTATAAATAAATAAATAAATGGTATTCTAAAACAAACTAAAAATTTCAAATAAAATGTAGCATTCATTTTCAAAAAAGTTAGCTTTCGTTTTCAACAAAATTTTAATGTATCATTCGTTATTGAATTAATATACAATATTTCTCTAAAAAATTGTTTTTTATCTTATTAATATACATTATTTAATATACAATAAGAATTAAAATAAAGGGTAATCTGACAAATTTTAAAATGAATATATTTGATTCAAAGATTTTGATTAATGATTATATATTGTTAATTTTCTAAATTTAATTTCAAATTGAGCTAAGTTAAAAAAAA
Source organism: Caerostris darwini (assembly GCA_021605075.1). Classification (NCBI taxonomy): domain Eukaryota; kingdom Metazoa; phylum Arthropoda; class Arachnida; order Araneae; family Araneidae; genus Caerostris; species Caerostris darwini. The sequence goes on along the minus strand of BPLQ01003922.1, from coordinate 34,310 downwards.
TATTTCAAATATAGTTGAGGTCCATTTATTTCAAATAAAATGAAAGATTAATTATGTAAATTTCATGTAAAAATGTAGACAAAATATTATATAATGTAAAAACTCTTAAACGATATTTATTTAAAATATGTTAAAAGAGTTAGAGGATCGTTACATACCAGTAAACAAGAACAGCAAACACATATAGATTTACTATACATTTGCTTTGCACTAAAACTTCATGTAATTGTGTGCATTTCTCCTAGTTTTCTTGGCAGTAACAAACCCGCAAGATGGTTACTTCATAAAGTTTCTTCAAACCCCAATCTTCTTCGCATAAAATAAGAAAAGAAAAAAAATTATATTAGTATATTTCATTTCATCATTTATAATGATGGATCAAGTGGTTTTGTGTTAAAGCATTTTTCATTGGATTATTTTTTATTTCTAAGATTCTACATTTCTTTTTATGGATAATTTAAGCCAGAAAAATTAATTATAGCCTCCATAGTTTTTAATGATATAAATATTTACATTAAATATAACAAGCATAGACTTAATAAAGTGATTACCAATAAACAAAGATATTTTTTACATTATCAGTTATCAATGTATTCCCAAATTGACTTTATATTATCAGAATGCTTGTAAGGACTTTTGTTAAAAATATCTGCTTAAATTATTTGTAAATAAACAGTTTTAGTATGTAGCATAATGTTTGTATAATTATATTGCATAATTAAAAAAAAATTAGCATTTATTGAATTTTTTCGCATTATTTATTTTATTTATTGTATTATTTGTACACATTTACTGTTATTTTATTTATAATTTATTGTATTATTTATTGTAAGCATTTATTTTTTAAATTGTAAATATTTATTGTATTCCTTGTTCTTATTTGGAAACATTTATTTTATTATTATTATTTTAAACTCTATGCAGTTTAATTAAAATGCAAAAATACCTATTAAGCCATCTAATAATTAACTTGTTATTCTATTTTAAAATTTTCATTATGAAACTGTTACTAAGTCGCCAAACATTGGCGATCAATTTTTGGCCACAATTTTTTCGAACCACAAATCAAATCCACAACTTAGAATTCCTGGCCTTTTTTTTTAATAAATTCCAAACAGTTTATTCATTTATTCGGCGGGATTTCCTGCTTTTGTAAACATTCCTAGTTGTTTCTGTTTCCGAATACCGGTAATATTTTATCCGAGTTTTCAAAATCACTATTATTTAAATGCATTAACATGCGCCCCACGTTCCAGTTTCATGATTGTATTCTTTGGAGACGTTTTATTCGTATAAAATGAAAACGCGGAATTGGAACGTGCGCAGAATGAGAATCTCGAGGAATTATGCACAGTTAGGGCTTCTTGAGGTTTACTTAAACGCGCATTTATAAAACATGTTGCATCCAGAGTCGAAAAATAAGAATTTTCTAAAATATGTGACGTAATTGAATTTAAAAAGCTACTTTTTTTAATAAAATACTCATACTTATTTTTTTTATTTTTGGTGCCTTACATGCTGACGCTAAAGGAAAAATATTTCTAGCATAGTCTTGTAACATAAAATGTTTTCTTTCCCACATGTTGGATACAATATATTTTTAAAAATGTCCACAAATTATGGTTTTAGAATAATTTCTTTGTTAGCTTAAATTAGTAAAAAGTTAATAATAAAATAAAATAATTTAATAACATATTTTAAATAATTCACGTAATTTTAATTAAGAAAAGTTCTTGGAAGTAAAAAAAATAAATAATAAAAATAAATAAATAAAAATATATAAGTGTTAGCAAGACATGAAGATTGGTAGAAATCGAAAGATTAATTAGTGCAGATTTTACTATTATTATTTAACATTCTTACGAATATAATATCTTACTTAATTACTTTTCATTAATATTCATTGTAACTTTACGTAACTAATATTATTTAGTACTATTTTCTATAGCAACATGATCATATTTGTTCGTTAGCTTTTGGCATTCAATTTAATCTGTAAATACTAAAAGAATTAAAACAATTATTTCTTTCATTTTTAATAAATAGCGTAATCATAATATTGTAAAATACAAGCTCTCTTTTACCTTTGAATACTAAATTTACTAAACAATAGTAGCATATATCGCTTATTTATTTAATAGATATGATCCTATTAGACTAAATTCTGTTTTTATTATAAAAGCAAAATAATATATTTTTCATGCAGACAAAAAGTGTTTTGTCCATTTTATTGTTTTACAATAACTCAGTACATTTTTCAATCATTGACTCTTTCGTTAGCTTACAATAAATTAAAATTAAATTTAGTATAATAAAAAAAAATCTAATACCTAAATTTTTGAAAATTAAAGTAATTTTAAAAATAGTACCATTTCTTTTTGTATGGAATGAAAAAATTCTAATAATTACTATTTCACTTTTTAAATAATAAGATATTTTTAAAATAGTGTCATTATTTTGTATAAAATAAAAAAAAGGTAACAATTCATATTGTAATGATTAAATTTAGCCAAACCCTAAAATAGTTCATGGTTGTTTTTTACATTTGTGGCAAATTCTGAATGTTAAAACTTGAGCTGTGAACTATCTAACTTGTCGATACCTTTATTATTGGATGAAATTTGGATTTCAGTGTCGTTCTTTCTGAAGGGAGACATGCTTGCTGAAAAAAATTATCACACTGCTATTACCCACACGGTCTTAAATATATCAACCAATCAGAAATTCTTAAAAAATATCAACCAATCTTGAAAACTACTATTAATCATATTTATTGTCGACCTATCTAATTCGCCTTCTTGTATACTCATGCTGTAAATAAAGTTTAATATAAAAATTTGTGAAAGTAAATTTTTTTATTGCAGTCTTAAATATTCATACTCTATAGTTGCTTGAAGAAAAATCCTTTAAATCTTATTTTAAATTTAATCATTAAATTCACTTATCTCTAAAGTTTAACAATTAATTCAATTCAACAAAATATAAAATATTTTATCACAAATAGCACGTATTAAATATTTGTAAGATGTTCTATCTAATATAAGCTAAAACAAAAATTTTCTGACTACATAAATAAGTTCACTACACATTAGGTGCCTAAAATAAAATTTATATTATCTCTGAAAGTGATTTATTATTGGAAGTATCTCAATGTCCCAAGAAAGTGATTAAGTCTACCTCCCGTGATTAATTTTATTTAAGAGTGATAACAAAATTCATTACAACGCTTATCAAAAAATATTTTAATAACTTTCTTTCCGTAAAGGAAATCCATGCCTTCGCACAATTCCGATGGAGTTATCCGGTTGAAGGAATATTGCCTGATTAGGTATCCGGTAACGGCGTCAACTGTGAAATATCGTTCCCGAAAAATCACTGTTTCTTAATCCTGGCAAAGAGTTAATGAAGCAGACGGACCCCCGTCCTTGAATGTTGCCATCCCAAATGTTCACTTTTCTTCTGCAAATTTGTTGCTCGGTTGCTGTGCTGTGTCGCGATTTTCGCTACCAACTTTTTGGTTCATCATAATGATGGAAGGCTAAAAATCACGATTTTTTTTTATTTGGCGAGAAAGTTTGAGACGCTTTCGGCCATGATCATGTAAACACGCTGGAATAATGTCATGGCTAATTTATTTTTTTGCCTGAGTATACTTAGTTGAGAAGAACGCTTTTGGAAAATTGAAAATTTAGAACGACTTAGTACCTGTAAAAATATAGTTCCTTTTTGCTGCAATATTTTTTTCCCGATTTATTTTGAAACTCATATTTATTGATGCTTGCTATAGAACTGCCACCATTTCAAAGTTTATCATATATATGAATTAATAGAATATGTGCTAAAGTCTCTAATGGTTGTTTCCAGTTTATCTAATGCTTTATTTTATTCTTTTTAGCACACAACAGTTACCAGGTGTTAAAATAAAAAAAATTATATTCTTTTCAGAAAGTTTAATAAAAATTCTAAACTAAGATGTAAACCAATCCATAAAATAGTTATCAATAGATATTTATTTATTGATTGATATTTAATTAGATATTTTTAAATAATTTATTAATCACTTTTATTATATGTGGCTGACCTTAATTATCATGCTTTTAAAATATTATGAGTTTTTTATCCTTATATATACATTTAGGAAAGAGCACATTCTCCAACAGAAAACACGTTATAAAAATACATATTTAGCAGTCTAATAAAAATAAATCAACATGAAAAATAATATTTATGAACAATCAATGTTTAAAAAATTCACTTTAAGAAATCAACAAGTAAACAAATCCAGCTTTTATAGCTACTTTATGGAGGTAATTTATTTCAATTAATCACTTAGCGTAATTGTTGAATCTTAGCGTAATTGTTGAATCTAAAACTAAAATATAAATGCGAAAATTACATTTATAAAATTATATTAGTTGTTTTAAATTTATTATGGAATTTTAATTTTGTATCGGATTTACATTTTCTACATTTTAGATTAGAACAATTTAGTAAAATATAATTTTACGAAACTTACATAAAAAATAAAATATTTGCTTAACTTGATACATGAATTCTTAATAAAACATAACTTTTGCAAAATCAAAAATTTTTAAATTTCAGGTCAAATTTATAGTTTGGTTAAGTGGAATATTCAAACTGATTTATAAAGTAAAAAGAAAAATAAATATTCTTTCACTTATAAATTTTAAGCATAAGAATGGCATAAAATTAAAATAACTAATTACAAATTCTTCTTTGGTTATTAAAACCGTTTATATAATAATTATTTTCTTTTTCTTTTTATAAAGAGATTTAACAGATTTTTTTTGTTATATCTTCCCATCTTATTTGTTTTTATTTAAGAATTTTCCAATAAATATTTTACAATTATCCTCAAAGTCGATATGCACCTCAATAGACTATCTTTTAACATTATTCAAACAATTATAGATGTATAAATTTCTATAATAATAACATTTGATGAGTGGTAATTTATTAAATGTAAAAAGCATACATTTAATTTAAATGTAACAATGTTTCTTTATTTTATTTGAGTCTAAACAAATTGGACTTTTTTAGATTTAAAAGAAAAAAAAGTATTCCAATAAACTGAATTGAATCGAGCTGTTTCTTTTTATGTATATATTTTTTCTTAATGAAAAAGTAATAATCTTTGAAGTCATCTTTGTATGCGATTTTAACGAAAAACCTTTCAAACCCCAAATACTTTTCGATGGTGAACAGTAAAGTAAATATTAGTTTTTGTTCTTTAATTTAGATTCCATAGAATTTGAGACAGGCGTCTTGTGTTCAGAATTATATATTTTCTTTTTTTTTTCTTTCGAAAAATTTTGAATTCGTTTCTCATGACGTTAATCCTATATTTGCGAATAAGTCTCGACAATGTTTTTCGTAGCAGGAAAATTTAATTTAGTTCTTTTCTTTAAACCTCTCACGTCTTACAGCTTGCCTGAGTGATTCTGTTGTTTCAAGGTCAGCTGTGTACGCTAGGAAATTGAAAAGTATCCTTTGTATCTTTACTAATTCTTCTTTTTTTTAAGTCACAGTAGATATATATATTTAAAAAAAAAAGAATGAATAAGAAATAATTGTATTCATTCATTAATTTGTCAATTTTTTTTTTTTTTTTTTGTTGTGTTATTTTTTTAATTTAGTGTAGAATCCAAAGTTCTGTGTGAAACATTGTTTTTGCATGTTTAAATGTAAATCTTAGTAGTGCAAGCTCTGTTGATTAACTAATTTTTTATACAATTTAATTATACTTTTATACAATTTTTATAAACAATTATATACAAGCAATAATTTTTTACCAACAATAGCTTCTATACAAGCAATAATTTTTATGCAATTTTTTTACAATTAATATATTATGTTAAATCTAATCTACTTTTTCATACAAATTTTGATTTATACTTTTTATAACAATTTATATTATACTTTTATACAATTTAATTATACTTTTTATACAATTTAATTTCAAACAATTTGCAACAATTATGAATTTGTATAGTCATTTTTATGATAAAAATATTTTTTCATAAAATATTTTAATTATACTTTTCATATCAATTTAAAAATATTTTATAATTAGCAGTTAATATATATTGTATATTTGAAAGGCATGGATATAAATTATATTTAATAATGCATATCGATAAAAAGCGGACTTAAAGAACATTTGTATATTTAAATTTACTGTGCATGTACAATTTAGAAATATGTAATTAATTTTATAACATATTAGATATCACAGTTGCTCTGTAAAGAAAATGAAATATTTATCCTTTTTTATAGTTAGTATATCAAAGTTACTCCAAAAATGAAGGAAAAATATTTATTTATAAAATATCTTTAGAAATAATCAATTTCAAAGCTTTCTATTTATGTGCTTATATTCTATCAAATCATTAATGTAACAACATACAATAGCTTCTGATTGAAGAAAGAACCATCGATATATATATATATATATATATATATATTTCTACATGGTCGAATCTTCAACAAAATGATCTTTATGACTTATATTAAGGGCCAAAGTAATATGTAATTCATCTTTATGTAACGTAAATTGTAATTTACTAGCATTTTTGCCTTCTTTATCAAATATGATTCAAATTGATAAGGAATGATTCCTTTATTTCAAATATTTTTTGCTTTGTTAACATAATTTAATTTAAATTTTTATTACGATTAAATTACTACAGTATATGCTTTGATTTCAGAGTGACATGCATTGTATTAAACAGATTGTTACAATATCATAAAGTTAACAAAGTCTAGCATCAGATATGATAAACATAAAAAAGAATTTTCCCAAATTTGGGCATGACATTTGTGGGATATATTTTATTTTTATGAATTCATGTTTTATGAGTTCTATAAAAACATGGAACAACATTGGGAGAAAAAATTTGAATTATTTTATTTTATAAAATTAATTATAAATAAATTTAGATGGTATCATTTGAGAATTTCTAGGAATCCTAACTTTATTTTTGTTTTTCTTTAGAAATCTTTTGAATTTCTTAAAAAGGAATTTAGTATTAAATATAAATGTGAAATTCTAGCATAAAGCGTAAAAAAACTTTATTCATTAAGTTGTACACTAAATTTTTTTAGCATTTCTGAGTTGAAATTAGTTCTACTTTCGCAATGTTAAAATAAATGGACGACCTACTACTTTTTTTTCATTTCAGCTAAACGAAGCTGAAGATATTGTTAGCTGTATGTAAGATATTGTATTTCAGTTTATAATTACTACTTTATATTCATATGGAATTTGTTATTTTATTTGCTTTTACACTTGAATCTTAACATTTTTTTCTACTTTTAGTAATATTAAAACATAATGTATTTTGAAATTATTTCATCATAAAATTAATAAGAAAATAATTCAATAAGAAATTAAGAAAAAATTAAATAATTCCAAAAGAAAGAATAAAATAAGAAATTAAAGATATATAATTAAAAATAAACAAAATTAAATTAAAAATTAATGTATAAATTAAAAAAAAAATAATTCAATTTAATTTAAATATTTTATAATAATAAATAAAATAGTATTGGTAAAATAAAACACTTTTTTGCATGTTTTATCTAATCGTTAATTTAAGAAAACAATAAAATAAATGAAACATAATAAATACTGAAATTCGAAATAAATGTATATAAGAAATAAAACAAATGTTTCGAGGCGTAAATAATGATAAGCCATTGATGGTGTTCGACTAATCTTTATAATTTAATTCTAGCTGCTACATTTACGTAGAATATAACCGTTATCATTAGTATTTTTAATGGATAAAGCGCAAAAAATAAATTTTGGGAAAAACATTGTTGAGCTACTTGCTTAAACAATCCCTGACCATGTAAAAAAGTAAAGCTAAAACCAAGTGGCAATTTACAAGAATATTTATCCCGTTAACGCTATAAATTGAGTTTAACTACTTTTACTACTAAGTGTAGTCTTCCGCTGTGATTGGCAAATATATTCCACTAAGGATTATCAAGAGTCCATAATTCCATCACACGCAAAAAGGATAACTCTGGATAATCTTATATTTTATCTGCGCTTTCTTGTCACAGATTTGGCAGAAAAAAGTAGGAAGAAGGGAAAAAAAATTGCCAGCAACATAAACTTCAATTTTCATTAATCTGCAAATTTCTTGGTGGAAAAAAAAATCTGCTATCAAGTAAAACCTGTTAATCTTCCGGTTAGCCTACATAATTCGGATAGTTTGGAAATGTAATTTTCCGCATAGTAAGCATGGAATGACGATGCAATTTGTTTCCAGACAAACTTGGGTTCTTTTTTTTTTTTTCTTTTCCCCACCAACAATGTTGGGATGTGACTTTCTTCTAAATGGTGCTTAGGAGATGATGCAGTTTACTTACAGTTTTAAACTGTGCAGGAAATTATTCAGCTGAATCATTACTTTACTTTAACAAATTGAAAATTTTTTTCCTTCGTTGTTAAGTATAAAGTTTTGCCCTATAAAATACAAATAATAATAATAAAAAAAGTTACCCCGGTTTCTTGAAGAATATACTGTTTTTATTTCAAAAATAAATTGCAATTTAGTTGAATGAAATTGCCGTTTTTTTTTTTTTTACCCCACTTATTCGACAAGAACGTCAAGACGAAGTCCATGTACCTGTGTGTTCTGGAACAATGAAGAACCGCTGGCCGTATTTTCAAAATTCTTAAACAGGCTCATGACGAAAGGTGAAAAATGCGGCTTCTTTTTGTCTTTGACATTGTGGCTCAAAGACATGATGCACGCAAAAAAGGGAAGTGTGATTTTACCCCATCCGTTTATACCCCCGGGCATCATCCAAATACCCATTTTATTCGCCTTTGACAACAAGCATTTGCTACAGTCGTGATATTCTAACCCGGACCCACACGATAAGAATGAAATTACTTAATATTTCATCAAACATATTTTTTATCACTGTGAAATTACCTTATTCCTAAATATTATATACTAGTTTCAGCAAATACGGTATTCCTTATTTATACGTAGAAAAAAAGAACTGCCGGAATATTTTAATGCGATGGAGATGTTCTGTCTAGCAGAACATCTCCATCGCATTAAAATATTTTCGAATCCTGGCTGCCCCCTATGTGGTTCAACAGACCCAATGAACAGAGACCACCTCCAACGATGTGCGGTACTTGACGGCGACTCGGAGACAGCTCTTTACTGGCGTGCGAGAGAACTCTTAAGGCAATGACTTCGGTCATCTGTGAATTTTCTGGACATTTATTCTTTTGTATTTTTTCCCTTGTTATTTTTGTTATTATTACTATTTTTATTCTTCTTGTACTTGCCTTGCCATTGGAAATAAAAAAAAAATTATCTATACGTTTATTTTGAAATGAAAAAGAAATAAATAAGACTTATTAAGTGGAATATATTCGATTTATCGAAATGGCTAACTATTAACCTTCTAACACGATTAAATCTTGTAGATGCAAAATGAATACAAACGTTGGGGGTGATGTTATGAGAAAGTAAAATATTTATAGTGATTTCATGACATGAGAATACCCTGTTCCAAATAACGAATATATTTCTTGTACATTAAAAGATTATGGAATTTTATGAGACAAAATTTTAGAAACAATTCATTTACAACGATAATAAAATGTTTATTGAATATCTTTCCACTGTGACTCAAAATAAATAGCGTATGGTAGGGCATTTTAAACAACAGTTAGTTTGTTGTTTAGTTTATAATCATGAAATGAATTTTTTTAGTTACAGAATGAATCACTTTTTTTAATACTTCTACTGACTTATAGATGACTCACTTATCTGTTTTAGTTCTTCGCAAAGTAACTTTCAAAACCATCGATTTATCTTGCTTTAGTTTGTTTGAAATTTCATACACAATTTGACACAAGTTTCACAGTTGATTTTAAATCAAAAAGCAACCTGTTTGAGACGATGGGTTTCTTAACGGAGAGAGAGAGAAAAGAGAGCTCGGTTCAATTGACAAGTTTTGAAGAACCGAAAGTCTTATATCTTCTTTTCCTCATACCTCACCCTCATACTTAGGGTTACATAGCCTCCTACTAGATAGAAAAATGGCGTTGTGTCTTTGGGCGTCATGTAAACAACAAAAATCTCCTGTGGGTTGAGATGAGAACAGGGCCTTCCAGGTGAACCTTTTGGGGTAACTGCCTCATTTGAGTGTCTTATGTGAGAAAACCCTGAAAACGCTCATTATGTAGGACTATCTATGCGAAATGCCTTACAAACCTTGTAACAATCGAAAACGATTCTCCTCGTTTTCTGAGAGCAGTGACTACAAATAAAACACCAACACACGCGAATCTCAACTCTCTTGCATGCTCGCTAAGTGTCCCGAGTGAGGAAAGGCTCTTGTATCTAAGCTCATTGTGGGCACCATAAAAAAAATCAAAAAGTCTTATTGCTGGGCTCAATGTGCAAAGAGATGATTCAAAGTATCCCAAAGCCCATCCCCCAAAATACGATCCATGTGGGTATTCATTCAAAATTATCATACAATATCAGGATTTTGAGTAATACCATGCTTGACCCTAAAGATCTCTGATCAAACTGACACTCAAGAACATCAATCTTTTATATAGTAGTATAATAAGCTTCACATATTTGTTGTTGTTGTTGTTGCTTATCTCCTTGATTTAGAATCCTAAACCAAGTCCAGTAGATCATGCTGCATCAATAGATCGTAAACTGTCCTCCCCTCATTCAACAGTTGCCTCACAGAGGCACCAATACAATCTATGAGATGAGAGGGAGACGCGATGGTCGAACAATGACAAAGGGCATATGTCTTCTCGTCTCCATTGAAGGTCAAACTCTTAATGTGGCCAGTCCTTAGTCTAGCTAAAGCCGTTTGAGCAGGTCTAGGACAGGAGCACTGCATGGACATACCAGGATATTTAGCGGCGTACCATGCATGAATTGGTGGCGACCTCCAAGAGGTATTCACTCTGGCTAAAGTCATGGAATGAACCTCTGAAGCTAACAGATTGGAAGAAGAAGCTTTGGGAAGTTCGCAACCTTCCCTAGCGAACAGATCAGCAATTCATTTCCGTAGATGCCCACTTGGGAGGGAATCCACTGCAAGCACACCGATCCGATCTGGTCCAAAACAGCTAGTTTAGAAACTATATCCTGCCCCAATTTGTCCAAGATGCTTGGCCAATCTTTCAAATACTGTATTGAGCTCTTACTATCAGTCAGAATCCAAACATCAGGTACTTTAAAGTCTAAGTCACATATTTAAAACTCATAACTTGCTGAGCTATAAGAAAGAATTTTATCGGCGAAATGCAGATTTGCTTATTATTTTTGTATGGCGTTTTCTCATAAAAAGGAATTACTTTAAATGCTTACTAAATAGCTATGGTGCCTTCGTTACATCGAGGCATCTAAATGGGAAAGCACTACCAATGCAATCATTATAAATCGGAGTTGTTTAAGCAAAAAGAAAACCAAACATGTAATTTAGTCTTCTAAGTTTAGCCCTATCAGAGTTCTTGACGTCTTTATAATTCAACAAGTTAGATTGGGTCTGAATTGTGCAACAAAAAAATAACAGTGTAGTGTAGGAAATCCAAATTTTGCATTTGGAACTGACAATCTTCAGAAAAAATAAATCCCAATTTACCAACAAAATTTAGGTTGTATTATAAACTTACTTTTTAATTAATTGCGATTCTAAGAAAATAGGAATTTATAAAAATAAATAAGTTATGACGGAAATTGGCTAAAAAACATCTTAAAAGGAGGAACTTATTGGCATAAGAATTATTAATTTTTTACATTAATAAATACCAAAGTGTTTTTCTTACAAATGTAAATTTCGCTTTCTTTACGATGTGAATTAATACACAATTCAAATTAAATTTTAAGTATAGAAAAGCTATTTACCATAGTTTAAATATTCAAGACACCATGCTTATTAACTTATTTTTTTAATGAATAAATATTCTTCAAGATTAACATACTTTCAAAATTATAATTTAAGCTCATCTCAAAAATAAAGATCAAATTATAATTTCACATTTTAACGTAATTTTCGGTTAGAGAAAAATTGATTTTTATGAGTTTTCTATTAGTTATTTAATGAGTTAAAGTTCATGAGTAATTATTTTAAAAATTTTAAGATTTCAAACTAAATTGAGAAATGAAATTTCTGACGCATTTTCAATTATATTTATCGTTAGTATTAAAAATATTTCAAAATTGAATTTATTAAACATTGCCTTAATTGTTTCACTAATTCTAATAATATATAGTTGCAAGTTAAAAGCATTGTAAAAATAAGTAGAAATAAATATTTTAAAGCCCATTTTCTTATGCATTGGGATTTTGTAAAGAATTCAATATTTAAAAGGGACAACACAAAAATTTTTAAAACTAAATCAATTGTTCTGAATACTATTTTAAGGACCTTAACAAAAAACTTTGAACAATATCTAACAATAATAGATTTGTACAATTTAAAATTCATATTAACAAAATTGTTTATGAAGTATTCTCATGCTCTTTTCAATCAATAAATTTACAAATATTATAAAAACGATACAAAGTCAAAATTCAATGAAATTCATACCCATGTAATCATTAAATTGTTATTGTTAAAATTTCTTAAAATGAGAAATCATTATTATATACAGATTCTCAGCTGTTTTACTCAAAAAATGTCCTTTATTAAAATAGAAAATTTTGATAAATTTATAAAAACATGTATTTAAAAATAATTCTATTAAATATTTATTCAAATTAAAATGAAAAATTAACATGTATTTGAGCAGTTTCATAAAGACATTGTTTTGATAATTGAAGGATATTTAAACACTTAATGAAATGGACCTCCAATATATATATGAATATGTTAAGATCAAATTATAGTTTCAATTAAACGCAAAATCTGATTCAAGTTAGTTCTGACGTGCTTTATATGTGATTAAAGATCTCATTTGTTTTTATGTATATTAAATAATCTCACGTGCTTTTATGTATAATAAATAATATCACGTGCTTTTATGTATAATAAATAATAGCACGTGCTTTTATGTATAATAGATAATTGATTTTATTTAGTGGGATCTGTCAAATGTATTTGCGAGTGATTTATTGGTAATTTTTCTTTCATTGTAATCAGTTCCAACAATACCCATGGCATAAATCGACATAATGCATTTCAAATATTTTTAATGGAATCAAATACTTCGGTATTTAACTCATTTGTTCGTGATTCTTCATATTCAGGAATCATTAAGACAACTGTCCCAAAATAACGACCGCTGATTCGTGACGCAAACAACGGTTCATTCTAGTAATATCCACGGTCCTTGACTGTCCGCTGCTGTTCAATTCCTCCGCGTTTTCCCCCAGCTTGATGCAAAATGATATCCGAAGCCACAAGGGAATGCATTATTCTGCGCTACAATGGGTTACATAGCCTTAACGCTTGTGAAATCGTAAACAGATATAATAGGATCATCAGCAAAGTCGGGCATTGTGTTTCCAACTTAGATAAAACTTTAAATTGAAACTGGTGGAGGCGCCTCATTATCCGGGGGAATTGAAACCAGAGATATTGCCAGGAATCACTAAATAATTGGGAGTTTTGCGTCTTCGTGGCATCAAGATATACGATGTCTTATTGTTGGTGTCGGTGCAAATGGATCTCGGAAGAGCTTAAGCACTGGAGGCTGTACAATTTGAGTAAATAATTAAAGGATTTAAACGGAACTGAAGTGTGCATTCGGCAGTACTTTCGAATGCTGCAAATTAGAATCTTTAACGAAGAATCAGAATCTCTATTAGGATAGTTTGATATCGGTGCTACTTCATCGGGGATTATTCTACAGTTGCAGTTAAGTGTCTGGGGAATGAACTATGACTCGACATATTTTATTAAAAATTAAAAATTTACTGTAAAGCATTATTTATTATTTTTTATGGAGGTACAAAATATTAGAGCAAATATTAAATGTTGAAACAAATATTAAACGTTGAAACTGATATTAATGTAATAAGTAAATATTAATTTTAATTAAAAAAATATTAATTTTAAAAGCAACATTGATTAATGAAATTGCTCGCATTCTCATTTTACATTTAAGATTTGAAGAGATTATTTATAGTACCATTTAATTCAATATTAAAAATGGGTTTTCTACGGCAATAATATTACCTCATGCATTTTCAATTTGGATCAATGATGCTGAATCTGATTTTCACACAATCTGATACACATCTCTTTTTTTAATGATGAATAACAAGTGCCCGGAATTCAGAACAACAATGCATAACAAACTTATAACAATGCCTATTTAATTTTTACTACTGAAAATTAATTTAATGTCTTCAAAAATTAGTCTGTTAATAATTGTAAAGTTTTAAATTAATTTTCACTAATTGTTTAACGTACATATGGGAAATAATAGTATTTTTTTATTAGATGCGATTATTCTCAAATTATAAATTAGCATCATAGCAATTTGCTTGCTGATAAATAACTTTTTAACATGGTTCTTGAGTTAACTTTAGATCTATTTGCTTCTTATTATTCTTCAATTTATTTGTTTTTTCAACAGTCATAAATGAGACTTACCTTAGGAGATAAAATACACTATTTTCTGTTATAAGATAAATACTCCATTTTAAACTTTAACAACCGTGATATGTGTTTGAGGATATCAAATTAAGATTTTGAAGATTACTAATAAGGAAAATACATCTTCATTTCTGGTATTAACACAGAGTTGATAATTTTTTTTTAATAATTTCATGCATACCACATTTATGCTGTCTTAAAATTTCCTTACTGGTACCATAATTCTTAATAAATCCCACACTTTATGTTCTTTATAGAGTTAAATAAAAATATTTGGCCTCAAAATGCTGGTATAATTAAGATTAACTGATATGCTTTCTAAATAGTGTTTCTCAAAACTTCCCTATATTAAGGGACTAAATTTATTTCAAAAAAAAAATTTATTTCAAAACTACACTAAATTTATTTCAAAACTGCATTGATTATATGCACACTCAAAAAGTCCAAAATTCTAAGTTACTAAACTATAACCTGAAAAATTAATAAAGTAAACCACAATTAAATTACGATGCATCAATTATTCTTTCAAGAATATGGCACTTATTTCCATTTACATCATTTAAAATATACGATTCGTTAGATGTGTTGACAGGAAACACAGTGTCGGCACAGGGTTGATAATTTTTTAAAAAAATAATGTAATGTATACCATATCCATGCTATCATAAAGTTTACTTACTGGATGCCATCATTTCTTAATAAATCTCGTATTCTATGAGATTCATTGAGTTAAACAAATATATTTGGCCTCAAAATGTTAGTATAACTTACATTAACTAATATTCTTTTTAAATAATGGCACTCAAAATTTGTCAATCATGTTTAACATCACACACATTGAAATATGGTAATTAAAAAAAAAAATTGCATTCATTATAAAATTGCACTTAATGAGTCCAAAGTTCCAGATTTTTAAATTATTACCTGAAAGAATAATAAAGTAACCTAAAACGAAATTACGGTGCCTGCAATATTCTTTGAAGAATATGGAACTTATTTTCATCCGTAACATTTAAATGCACGACAGTTAGTGGATGAAAAAATAATTTGTTTCTTTAATTAAATGCACATCAGTCATTACCACATTTTCCAAAACTGGATTTATATTTAACACGCGGTAAAGGTTGCTGCTACAAAATGAAACTCATTTTATATCGCGCATCATTATGGAACCCCATAAAATTCTTAAGACAAAAAGCGCGTAGTAACTTATTCATTCATCATAGCTGATATATCCGCTGAAGAATTCCACCTTTTTCAAGTTGGATGGAATCTGGAGCATAATATGTCTTTTCAGGTGCATAAAAATAAGCATTTTGGGGTCGTAACCGTCATGTAAGCATTGCTTTAATTATTAACTGCGATCATTTAAGAAATGGGTACTCATGAAGTATAACTGCCGAAATCCTCATTTTCTACCATTCATATTGTTTTGTTTCCTCCTACTCCTTACGGAGTTGGTAATCTGAGCATTATGACTTTTATGTTTATGGGATATCTCCAGACAGTGTGTGGAAAACATCGATTTATACCTGGCGCTTAAAAGCATATTTTCCGGACGAAAAAGTAAAAGAAAAAAAAATAATAAATAAATAATTAAACGCTTTTGTCGCCGGTGTGGATTTTTGCCCTTTTCTGGAAATAAGTTTGTTCAGTTTTTGAATGTTAATAATTATCTTGTGTCTGGTGGCATGTAAAGGTACAATAATTTTCTTTGAAAAGTCGGAATTAAAGGGATTGTTATGTAGGACACTAAATTTATTGGGAGTAAAAATAAATATTATAGAATACTTAGATTGGATAGCCGTCTTTCTTTATGTTTTGGAAATTTCATTTCAAAAATCTTATTTTAAAACCGAGTACTTAATTTTAATCTTTCAATTCGTAGAATTGTTATAAGATTTAACACACACACACATGTACATTATATATTTACATTAGATTTGTTATCAATGTGTTGAGGAATTTTTTTTATCTATAATTTATTTAATATCACATCTATGTGGTCATAAAATTACTTTACTGGGTGAAATATTTCTTAATAATTCTCTTAATTTATGTTGTATATTGAATTAAATAAAACTTTTTTGCCTCAAAATGCTGTTATAACTCACATCAACTAATATACTTTCTAAATAGTGATACTCAAAACTTTCCAATATTGTTTAATATCATAAGTACTGAATTTACTTCAAAACTGCGTTAATTATATGCTATACTTAAAGTATCCAAAGTTCTAAGTTATTAAACTATTATTTGAAAGTATAATAAAATAAACCACAATTAAATTACAATGTGCTGGGGCCTGATGGCCGAATGGCTAGCGCTCTGGCGTTCGGTACCACAGGTATCGGGTTCAAATCCCGGCTTTGCCATGGGTGTTTGTAGTGGTTCGGAATCCACTTTAAGCTGTAGGTCTTGGTCCTAATAGGATAGTAGAGCTCTGCGGGGGCATTGTTACTCCGCGTCCGTGGCTTACCATCAAGTTACACGCGCACCCTGAGTAATGCAAAGGGAGTAACATCGCTGCATCCCTTATGGCGAAAGATCACGGTCTATTTGCCAGCTACATTAGAAGAAAAAAAAAATTACGATGCATCCAATATTCTTTGAAGAATATGGAACTTATTTTCATCCCTACCATTTAAATATACTACAGATAGTGAACGAAAAAAAAAAACTTTGTTTGTTTAATTAAATGCACATCAGTCATTACTGCCTGTTCCCAAACCGGAGTTATATTTAACACGCGGTAAAGGTAGCTGCTACTAAATGGAACTCATTTCATATCACGCTCATTATGAACCCCATAAAATTCTTAAGACAAAAAGAGCGTGGCAACTTATTCATTCATCATAGCTGATATATCCGCTGAAGAATTCCATCTTTTTCAAGTCGGGTGAAATCTGGAGCATAAAATGTCTTTTCAGGTGCGTAAAAATTAACATTTTGGGGTCGTAACCGCCATAAAAGCATTGCTTTAATTATTATTAAGGGATAACGGCGATCATTTAGGAAATGGGTACTTAAGAAGTATAACTGCCGAAATCCTCATTTTCTGCCATTCATATTGTTTTGTCTCCTCCTACTCCTTACGGAGTTGTTAATCTGAGCATTATAACTTTTATGTTTATGGGATATCTCCAGATAGTGTGTGGAAAACATCGATTTATACCTGGCGCTTAAAAGCATATTTTCAGAGCGAAAAAAAAAATTAAACGGTTTAGTTTCCTGTGTGGAATTTTTACCATTTTCTAAAAATAAGTACATTCAGTTTTTGAATGCTAATAATTATCTTGTGTCTAGGACATGTAAAGGTAGAATGAAATAGAAAAAGACAAAATTTAAAATTTCTTTGAAAAGTCGGAATTAAAGGGTCTGTTATGTAGGAAAATGAGTTTATTGGGAATAAAAAGGAATATTAAGAAAACATTATACTTGGATGTTCATCTTTTTCTATATTTTGGAAATTTCATTTCAAAAATCTTATTTAACATATGATACACTTTTTGAAATTGAATATATTTATCATACTTACATTGCAGGTGTTAACAGTGGGTTGAGAATTTTTTCTATAATTTATTGCTTATAACTTCTATGTGGTTATAAAATTTCCTTACATGGGTGAAAAAGTTCTTAGTAAATATCTTAATTTTTGTTGTTTATTATGTTACATAAAAATATTTGGCCTCAAAATGATGACTATGACTATGAAACAATGACTTACATTAACTGATATGAATGATGAAACTATGACTTACTTTAACTGATATACTAATAATGATACTGAAATAATGTTTAATATCCTAATCACTGAAATTTTATAATTTTTCTCAAAACTGCATGAATTATAAGCTCCTCTTAAAGAATCTAAAGTTCTAAGTTATTACACTGTTACCTGAAAGAAAAATAAAGTAAACAAAAATTAAATTACGATGCATCCAATCTTCTTTGAAGAATATTGAAGAACTTATTTTCATTCATATCTTTGAAATACACGATAGATGTGGATGAAAAAGAAAAGTTTATTTCTTTAATGAAATGCACATCAGTCATTACTACATGTTCCCAAATTGGAGATATATTTAACACGCGGTAAAGGGCGCTGCTACTAAATGAAAATCATTTCATATCACGCGTCATTGTGGAACCCCATAAAATTCTTAAGATAAAAAGAGCGTAGTAACTTATTCATTCATCATAGCTCATATATCCGTTGAAGAATTCCATTTTTTCATGTTGGATGGAATCTGGAGCATAAAATGTCGTTTTCAGGTGCGTAAAAATAAGCATTTTGGGGTCGTAACCGTCATAAAAGCATTGCTTTAATTATTATTAAGGGATAACGGTGATCATTTACGAAATGGGTACTTAAGAAGTATAACTGCCGAAATCCTCATTTTCTACCCTTCATATTGTTTTGTTTCCTCCTACACCTTACGGAGTTGGTAAACTGAGCATTATGACTTTTATGTTTATGGGATATCTCCAAGTAGTGCTTGGAAAACATCGATTTATACCCGGCGCTTAAAAGCATATTTTCAGGATGAAAAAGTTAAAAAAAAATGAAACGCTTAAGTTTCCTGTGTGGATTTTTACTATTTTCTAAAAATAAGTATGTTCAGTTTTTGAATGCTAATAATCATCTTGTGTCTGGCAAAATGTAGAGGTAGAATAATTTTCTTGAAAAAGTCGGAATTAAAAGGGCTGTTATGCAGGAAAATAAATTTATCGGAAGTAAAGAAAACTTACACTTGAATGTTCATCATTATCTATGTTTTGAAAATTTCATTTCAAAAATCTTATAAAATTTAACATTATGGTACACTTTTTTAAAATTGAATATACATATCCTATTTACATTAAATATGTTAACAATGGGTTGAGAAATTTTTTTCTATAATTTAATGCATACCTATTCTATGCTGCCATAAAATTTCTTCACTAAGTGCCATCATTTCATATTAAATCTCGCGTTTTATGTTGTTTATCCAGTAGAATAAAAATATTTAACCTCAGAAAGCTGGTATGACTTACATCAACGTGTATACTTTCTAAATAGGGACAAATATAAAATTAAATAAGAAAATAATTCAATTTAATTTTTAAAAAGATAAAATAAACTATTTTATATTAATAAATAAAATTGTATTGGTAAAATAAAGCACTTTTTTGCAAGTTTTAGCTAATCGTTAACTTAAGAAAACAGTAAAATAAATGAAATAGAATAAATACGGAAATTCGAAATAAATATTTATAAGAAACAAAACAAACGGTTCTCGACATAAAAAAGTTAAGCCATTGAGGCTGTTTGACTAATCTTTATAATTTAATTCTAGCTGCTACATTTAAGCAGAATATAACCATTACCATTAGTATTTTTATTGGATAAAGCACAAAACATAAATTTGGGGAAAAACATCGTTGAGCTACTTGCTTAAACAATTCAAGACCATGTAAAAAAAAAAAATAAAGCTAAAACTAAATGCCAATATACGAGAATATTTATCCCCTTAACGCTATAAATTGAGTTTAACTACTTTTACTACGAAGCGTAGTCTTCCGCTGTGATTCCAGTCTTTAAAACTTTGCCAAATATATTCCACTAAGGATTATCAAGAGTCTATAATTCCATCACACGCAAAAAGGATTATTCTGGATAATCTTACATTTTATCTGCTTTTTCTTGTCACAGATTTGTCAAAAAAAAAAAAAAAAAAAGAAAGGAAGAGAGAAAAAAATTCCTAGCAACATAAACTTCAAACTGCATTAATCTGCAAATTTCTTAGTGGAAAAATCCTGCTATCAAGTAAAACCTGTTAATCTTCCTGTTAGCCTAGATGATTCGGATAGTTCGGAAATGTAATTTTCCGCAAAGTAAGCATGGAATGTCGATGCAATTTGTTTCCAGACAAACTTGGGTTCTTTTTTCTTCTTCTTATTCTAACTCTTCTCGATAGTTTTTTCGCCCACCAACAATGTTGGGATGTGACTTTCTTTTAAATGGTGCTTAGGAGATGATGTGGTTTACTTACGGTTTGAAACTGTGCAGGATATTATTCAGCTGAGTCATTACGTTACTTTAACAAATTGAACATTTTTTTTTCCTTCATTGGTAAGTATAATGTTTTTTCCTAAAAATGAAAATAATGAAAGAGATACTCTGGTTTCTTGGAGAATGTATTGTTTTTATTTGAAAAATAAATTGTAATTTAGTTGAATGAAATTGCGGTTTGTTGTTTTTTTTACCCCACTTGGTCGACAAGAACGTCTAGACGAAGTCCATGTACCTGTGTGTTCTCAAACAATGAAGAACCGCTGGCCGTATTTTCAAAATTCTTAAACAGACGAGTCATGATAAAGAGTGAAAAATTCGGCTTCTTTTTGTCCTTGACATTGTGGCTCAAAGGCACCCTAAAAAATTGGATAAAGCGCAATAAGAAGGCCCCCTAAAAAAAGAAGTCTGATTTTTCCCCGTCCGAATATACCCCCGGGCACTGGATACCCATTTTTGCTGCCTTTAACGACATGCATGGGCTACAGTGGAGATCTTCTAACCCGAACCTACACTATGAAAATGAAACTGTTTAATATTTTATCAAACATATTTTTTAACACTGTGAAATTACCTTTTTCCTTAATATTATATACTACTTTGAGCAAATACGGTATTCCTTATCTATACGTTTTATTTTAAAAAGAAAAAGAAATAAATAACCATTATTAAGTGGAATATATTCGATTTTAGAAATGGCTAACTTTTAACCGTCTAACTTGATTAAAACTAGTACATCCAAATAGCATGCAAACGTTTGGGGCTATGTTATGAGAGTGACATGACATATGACAACATGACGTACGTGAGCAATAATACTTGTAGTGATTCCATGGTATGAGAACTGAATTCCAAATGACGAATATATTTCATTTACATTAAAAGATTACGCATTTTTATGAAACAAAATTTTGAAAAAAAAGATCAGATAAAATAAAATGTTTTAAAAAATCTTTCCAATGTCACTGAAAATGAAGATTGTGTGATAAAACATTTTAATCAACAATTAACTCGTTGTTTAGTTTATATCTGTGTAAGGGAAACAAAAGTTTTAGTTACACAGCCAATCACTCATTTTTAATATTTCTACTGACTTATAGATCAGCTGTATTAGCTCTTCGGGAATTATCTTCCCCAACCATCAATTTATCTTGCTTTCGTTCGCTTGAAATGTCATACGTAGTTTGACACAAATATGATTGTGGATTTTAAATCAAAAATTGACCTGGTTAAAACGCTGGGCTTATAAACGGAGAGAGAGAGAGCTCTGTTCAATTGACAAGCTTTGAATAGCTTTGTTCTTGCATCTTCTTTTCTTCCTATCTCAATCTGATACTTAAGACTACATAGTTACAAAGTTGGCCTTGTGTCTTTGGCCACGAACATCTCACGAGGGCTGAGATGAGAACAGGGCTTTCTAGATGAACCTTTTGCGGTAATTGCCTGCATTTGAATGTCTTTTGTGAGAGAAAACCAGAAAACGCTCATTATTTAGCCTGACTAACGATGTGAGATGCCTAACATACCTTGTAATAACCGACAACAGCTTTCCTCATTTTCTGAGAGCAATGACTACAAATAAATCGCAAACGGCCTCGAATCTCAATTCTCCTGCATATCAATTAAGAACGTTGTCGCTGTGCCACAAGTAGGAAAAGCTCTCGTATCTAAGCTAATTATGGACACCATACAAAATATTCAAAAAGTCTTACTGCTGGACGATGTGCAAGGAGATGATTCAAAATCCCACTCTCCAAAATACCACCCTTGTGGGTGTTCATTTAAAATTATCGTGCAATATCAGACGTCTGAGTAATAGCATGCTAGACCCTAAAGACCTCTTATCAAAGTGACACTCAAGAACATCAATCTTTTATATAGTAGTATAACGAGCTTCACATTTTTAAACTTCAAAATTTATCTGTAATAAAAAAGGATTTTATTGGTAAAATTAAGTTTTTTTTCTCTTGTATGGTGCTTATTCATAGAGCACAGCTATGATACCTACATTACAACTGGGATAAATCATTTCATTGTAATCACTATAAAATGAGTTGTTTAAGCAAAATACACATCAAACAGGTGATTTATTCTCTTAAGTTTCGCCCTATCAGCGTTCTCGAGGTCTTTATAATTTAACTTATTAGACTGGATCAAAATAGAGCCAGATTACATAGCCTTATTTTTTTTAAAATAGATATTTAAATTAAAATGGAAAGTTAACATGTATTTGAGCAATCAATTTAAAAACATTGTTTCAATAATTGACGGATACTTTAAGACTTATTGAAATGGACCTCCAATATATAATATATATTATGTTAAGGTCACATTATAGTTGGAATTAAACAGAAAATCTGCTTCATGTGAAATATCACCTGCTTTTATATATAAAAAATATTCTCACGTGCTTTTATATATACTAAAAAATCTCATGTAGTTCTATATATAGTAAAAGCACAAAATACCTGTGAATTCTCTTCGCCAGTCACCTATTGGTAATTTTTGTTTCATTGTAATCAAGTCTAGCAATACTCACTTCATAAATCGACATAATGCATTTCAAACATTTTTAAAGGAATCAAATGCCTTAGAATATAACTCTTTTATTGTGTATTCTTCATATTCAGGAATCATTAAGACAAAATAACGACAACTGATTCGTGACTCAAACAACGGTTCATTCTAATAATATCCACGGTCCTTGACTGTCCGCTGCTATACAATTCCCAATCACTTCCTCCCCCAGCTTGATGCAAAATGATATCCGAAGCCACAAGGGAATGCATTATTCCGCGCTACAATGGGTTACACAGCCTTAACGCTTGTGAAATCGTAAACAGATGGAATAGGATCATCAGCAAAGTCGGGCATTGTGTTTCCAACTGAGATAAAACTTTAAATGGAAACTGGTGGAGGCGCCTCATTATCCGGGGGAATTGAAACCAGAGATATTGCCAGGAATCGCCAAATAATTGGGAGTTTTGCGTCTTCGTTACATCAAGATAGACGATGTCTTATTGTTGGTGTCGTTGCAAATGGATCTCGGCAGAGCTTAAGCACTGGAGGCTGTATAATTTGAGTAAATAATTAAAGGGTTTAAACGGAACTGAAGTGTGCATTTGACAGTACTTTCGAACGCTGCAAATTAGAATATTTAACAAAGAATCAGAATCTCCATTTGGTGAGTTTGATATCGGTGCTACATCATCGGGGATTATTCTGCAGTTGCAGTTACATGTGTGGGGAATGAGCTATAAGTCGAAATATATTAAATTATCGTGACGATTGAGTTAATTGCTGGTAAATACTTAAAAATATTTTACAGTCATTAAAAATTTACTGTAAAGCATTATTTATTCTTTTTTATGGAGTTAAAAATTGTGAAAACAAATATTAATGTAATAAGGAATATTAATATTAATTCAACAAATATGAATGTAATAAACAAATATTAGTGTTAATTTAACATATAGTAATGTTAATTAAACAAATAGTAATGTTAATTAAACAAATAGTAATGTTAATTAAACAAATAGTAATGTTAATTAAACAAATAGTAGTGTTAACAGCAACATTGATTAATTACGTTCCTCAAATTCTCATTTTACATTTAAGATTTGAAGATACTATCTGTAAGTGCCATTTAATTAAACATTAAAAATGGTTTGTCCACTGCATAACGAGTATAATAAAAAAACAAATTTCACTAGCAAATCATGCTATTATTTATATTATTAAAGAGATCAATAAATTTCTATTTCGAGGTATGATACATAATCCTGCATTGTCAATTTGGTTAAGGCTGAATCTGATACACATCTGTGTATTTAATGATGAATAACAAGTGCCCAGAATTCATTCCAACAACAATGCCTATTTAATTTTTATCACAGAAAATTAATTTAATGTCTTCAAAAATTATTCTGGTAAAAATTTTAAATTTTTTATTAATTTTCACTAATTATTTAACGTACATATAGGAAATAATAGCATTTTTTATTCGATACAATTACTCTCAAATTACAAATTAACATTATAGAAATTTGCATGCTGATAAATAACCTTTTTAAGATGCTGAGTTAACCTAAGATATATTTTGCTTCTTATTATTCTTCAATTTATTTGTTTTTTCAACAGTCATAACTGTGATTTACCTTAGGAGATAAAATATACTATTTTCTATTATAAGGTAAATACTCCATTTTTACTTTAACAACCGTGACATGTGTTTGAGGATATAAAATTAAGTTTTTGAAAATTACTAGTAATGAAAATACATTTTCATAAATTGTACTAGTACCATCATATCTTAATAAATCTCACACTTTATGTTGTTTATTGAGTTAAATAAAAATATTTGGCCTCAAAATGCAGATATAACTCACATTAACTGATATACTTTCTAAATAGTGATATCTAAAGCTTTCTAATATTGTTTAATATCACAAGCACTAAATTTATTTCATAACTTCAATAATTATAGACTGCATTTGAAGAATCCAAAATTATAAGTTATTAAACAATTACCTGAAAGAAAAATAAAGTAAACCACAAAGAAATTATGATGCATCCAATCTTCTTTGAAGAATATTGAAGAACTTACTTTCATCCATATCATTTAAATACACGATAAGGAGTGGATGAAAAAAAAACTTTGTTTTTTTAATTAAATGCACATCAGTCGTTACTACATGTTCCCAAACTGGAGTTATATTTAACGAGAGGTAAAGGGTGCTGCTACTAAATGACGCTCATTTTATATCACGCGTCATTATGTAACCCCATAAAATTCTTAAGACAAAAAGAGCGTGGCAACTTATTCATTCATCATAGCTGATATATCCGCTGAAGAATTCCATCTTTTTCAAGGTGGATGGAATCTGGAGCATAAAATGTCTTTTCAGGTGCGTAATAATAAGCATTTTGGGGTCGTAACCGCCATAAAAGCATTGCTTTAGTCATTATTAAGGGATAATGGCGATCATTTAGGAAATGGGTACTTAAGAAGTATAACTGCCGAAATCCTCATTTTCTACCATTCATATTGTTTTGTTTCCTCCTACTCCTTACGGAGTTGGTAATCTGAGCATTATGACTTTAATGTTTATGGCATATCTCCAGACAGTGTGTGGAAAACATCGATTTATACCTGGCGCTTAAAAGCATATTTTCCGGATGAAAAAAGTAAAAAGAAATTTAAACGTTTTAGTTTCCTGTGTTGAATTTTTAGCGTTTTCTAAAAATAAGTATGTACCAGTATTTTGAATGTTAATAATTATCTTGTGTCTGGTGACATGTAGAGGTAGAACAATTTTCTTTCAAAATTCACAATTGTAGGGGTTGGTATGTAGGAAAATAAGTTTATTGGGAGTAAAAATGATTATCAAAGAAAACATTATACTTGAGTGTTTGTCTTTCTCTGCGTTTCAGAAATTTCATTTTAAAAATCGTATTTTCAGAACCAGAGTATTTATTTTTAATGCATCACTGGCAAAAATCTTATAAGATTTAATATTATTGTAAGTTTTTTTTAAATTGTATATATATGTATACGGGGAACAAATTGGCAAATGTGTAATAAAATATATTGTTATTATAAACGTTATTTGAGGCAAAATGAACAACTTTAATTTCCCAAATTCTTCATAACTACGTATTTTATTTTCGAACAAAATTATTTATCTTGTAGTTTCTAGGTAATTTGTCACAATTACCGTCCTATATCCTCATCTATGAAGTACCCTGAAGGCCAATTGGCTTGCGCTCTGACTTTTGGTATCATAGGCTTCAGGTTCGAACTCATAGCGTGGATGTTTGTTAATAATATTCCTTTGTAAAATGTAGGTCCCTTTCTCCTTAGCCTAAAGTATGCAAAAACTTACCATAGAGAACCAAACCGAACCTAATTAAAAAAAGAAGTGCCTGCAATGATTCAGAACTTTAGTTAATTTTTACTCTAATTGCATTCGTTATCGGAGTGCCACGAGTTGGGTAAAAAGATCCGTTTCATTTTAACATAAGAAATTGTGTAAAATAATAATTAATTTTCTTATTATCAATGATGATTATTAAATACTTTTCCATTTCCTTAAATAAGCAATTTATTTCTGTTTAAGCTAGTTTAATGGATTTTATGATTACGAGAATGATACTCATTTTGGTAAACAAACAAAAGAAAAAAATAAATAAATAAAACAAATTTGTCATTAACTTCGACTTAGGTAATAGTGTTTCACTTTCCCTTTTAATATAAACGGTCCAAAGAATTAAAAGAAGGTTGCAGACAAACTGTTAGCTTTCTGAACTTCCTTCGTAAGTAATGAGACAATTTAAACGCCTTTATTTTCCATAATAGCAACTCGATCACAAACTATACCAAGGGCAAATATATGCATTCCTTTTTTTAGTGCTCTTCATCCTTAGTTTTTTTTTTTTATCTCTAAGCTAATTTTTAACCTCCGGAAGATGGATACGATGACTCTATTTGGAAAACGGAAATTGAAATTTTAGAAGAAGGATCGCTTCGGCTTCAATTACCTAACCTGTCTTTATTTCATGGTTTAATTAGATTTTTGTTGTTTTTCATCAAGGAAATAATTTCCTTAGTTTTTATAGAACAATTCTGGTCGACTTTAAGTACAATGATCTTTTTAATAACTAAAGTTTAAATCGTTTTTTATATGTCTTTAAGGTAATTGTTTTCTATGTATCATGGAGGCTAATATTAAACTCTGGATTCTTCGCAATAAATTTTTCTTGTTATTTTATCCTTTACGTTTTGAAAGCAATGTTTGGTTTAGATTTTTATTTTTAATGTTGGAAATTGGCTCAATTTTATGTATTTCATCAATTTCGTAACTGAAATATGCAATTTAATAAAGAAAAGTTTAGTAGAAAAAGTTAATAGTTTCAAAAGCAAGCATTTGTTATCTTATTTTGCTTGTTTAAATTCTTTCAATTTTAAATAGTAAATTTTTTGCATTAAAATTTTAAACTATGTATTTTTAAACCTTGTCTTTAAATTTTAAACTATGTCTTCGCCTTAACTTTTGTCTATGTCGTTTTCTATGCATGTAAAAATGTAAAAATGTAGTGAGGCAGAATAGGTTGTGGAATTAAAGTACAAACCAGGCGATTTGCAATCACTGATTATTGCACAAATGTTCACAGAAAATTATTTAAGTACCTGAAAAACATGTATGATGAGATACAATGACTATGATTATTACGTGTGTATATAATACCCTAATTTTAATTTACAAAGTAATTCAATTGTAAAATAAGAAAAGTTTTAGAAGAAATCATGAAAATTTGGAGCAAACGGTTTGTATTTCTAAATAAAAAATTGTGAAATAAAGTGACCGTAGAAAATTAAACCAAAAATCACTCAAAAAAGAAATGAAATTTATTTCTACTCGTTATCACCGTGGCAATAATCGGGTCTGCTTCATTTTAACATAAATAGAATAAAGTGATAATTAATTTTTTTATTACTAATGTTGATTATTAGATACATTTCCATTTCCTCAAATAAGCAATTTATTTCGGTTTAAGATTATTTAATAGATTTTATGATTACATCAATGATACTTGCTTCGGTAATCGACAACAAAAAAAAAAACAATTCTGTCTTTGACTTCGTTTTAGGTAAAAGATATTCACTTTGCTTTTTTAAGATTAAACGTTCCAAAGTATTCTAAGAAGATTGTAGTCGAACTGTTAGCTTTCGACCTTCCTTCAGAAATAATGAAACAATTTAAACGCCTTTATTTCCCAATATAGTACCTCGATCCCAAACTATAACGAGGGAAAATATATGCATTCTTGCTTTTAGTGCTCTTCATCCTTAGTTTTATTTTTTATTTCTAAGCGAATTTTTAATCTTTGGAAGATGGATACGGTGACTCTATTTGGAAAACGGAAATTGAAATTTTCGAAGAAGGATTGCTTCGGCTTCAATTACCTTACCTGTCATCATTTCATGGTTTAATTAGATTTTTGTTGTTTTTCATCAAGGAAATAATTTCCTTCGTTTTTATAGAACTATTTTGGGCGACTTTAAGTACAATGATGAGTTTAAATCGTTTCTTATATGTCTTAAAGGTAATTGACTTCTATTTATCACGGAGGCTAATATTAAACTCTGAGTTCTTCGCAATAAATTTTTCTTGTTATTTTATCTTCTACATTTTGTTTGTTGTTTTTGTAAAGTTTCTTTTAGATTATTCTTTTTGATGTTGGAAATTGGTTCAATTTTAAATATTTCCTAAATTTCGTAACTGAAATAAGTAATTCATTTAAGAAAGAAAATTAGAAAAATTTTATAGTTTCAAAAACAAGCATTTGTTTGTTTGATTTTGCTTGTTTAAATTCATTTATTTTTAACAAGAAAGTTTTCTGCAATAAAATTTTAAAGTATGTCTTTTAAACTACATCTTTAAATTTTATACTATGTCTTAGTCTTAACTTTTGTCTTTTAATTCTATGCATGCATTTTAATATTTGTGAAAAGGTAGTGAGTTAAAATAGAATTGTGGAATTAAACTATAGAAAATTCAATTTGCAATTACAATTTATTTTACAAAAGTTCACTGAAAACCATTTAAATACCTGAATATATCTATAATGAGACAGCGGGAATATAAATGTTATGTATGCATATAATTCTATAATTTTAATTTCCAAAATAATTTAATCGTAAAATAAGACATCATTTAGAACAAATGATTAAAGTTTAGAATGAAATGCTTGTATTCCTAAAAAAATAAGGTTGTCGTTCATAGAATTAACTCTGCGTCTATAAAAGCTAATTTTAGAAAGTTAATTACGTAATTAGTTAGCTAAATAATAAAAAAAAGCAATTTCACTAAAATAATGTTGTTGTTCTTACCTATAACTTTATTAGAACTCAATTGATACGAATTTGGTCACTTACCGTAGAAACAAAAAGAACATATAAACAAATCAAAATCTGAAAGGGAAAATATCAGACATTCTTAACAAAAACTATCAGAAGACCTTAAAACATTTAAAAGCTAGTTAAATAAGGATACAAATTTAAAACGCTAGAAGCATCATCATAAAATTCCGTGTGATCAAGACATTTTTTTTCTGGGTTTCCAATGTAGAGAACACAAATTAGCATTATGTTTTAAGTAGATGGGACTTATTCCTTCTCTTTGCTTTTATGTCAGCGTTCACAATACCTATTTTAGCTCCTATGATTACTTACACTAATATAAAAAATGGAATTAAATGTAATAAATATACTAAATGCAATATATATTCTTCCAATTTGTTTCAGTGTATGACAGAAAACATGATATAGAGTATCTTCATTTTGTGTGATCAAAATGGAATGAACATCCTTAAGGCCTATTATATGAGGAATCACACCTTATTTCTTTTCTATTCTCCGACCTAACGATTTATTGTGCCCAGTTCATAGAAACATTAATATCATATTGGATTATCAGAATTTGAATCAAACATGCATTATACAGAAACTAAAATCCCTGTCACCAAGCATTGTTGGCATATTTAATCAAAAGTAACTTGCTCTGCTATTTGTATGGGCATTTATATTACTCATAAAAGGAAAAAAAGAATAGAAAGAAGTATCAGTATTTTATGTTTGATCTACTTTCATTTAATTAATATAGCTATTTTGGATTACAATTAAATACAATAAAATCAATATATAATATTTTTAAATTTAAAAAATATAAATTCATTGCAACAAAGTTTTTCATTTATTTCAGATTAACACTTGTTTAACATCTTTCTAATTTAGATATACTGTGTATTAGTGATAAATAGTCAATTAACTTGCATAATCAATTGACTCGTTGAGGTTTACGTAATAGAAAGTTGTTTTTTTACGTTATATTTGTAATTCAGGAAGAAAACTGTGTCAGTGGTACTCTGGCAAAAGAAAGACATTTCTTGAGAAGTTCTTCTTTTCAAGTATTTTCTTTTTATTCCAGTCTTTAAATAGCAGTTTATAAACTAAAATTTAAAGAATGAAATACAATTAATTGCTACAATTTAATCTGGTGATATTATGACCAGACCAAACATTGATTTAGTAAAGGAGTATATTAGCCTTTTTATCACTTTGAATGATGCAAATTATCTTAATATAATAAGCCCATTTTCTTGTAGGAACACGTTTATGCATTTCTTTTCACTCTTCGTATATTTTTTTAATCATATTCATCAAAGTAAAAATGTTTATTTTAATTAAAGCGACGAAATGATGAATTATATTTTCTAACAACAATTAAAAAAAATATCAATATTTGTTTGTAATTTTTTTTAAATTTTTGGTTATGAAATAAATAAAAATGAACTTCTGGCTCAAATCTTGATTAATTCGGCTACAAGCATTTATTCTTTAATATTGACGCACAATTTAATCATTAGCTTAACAAAAAGTATCTAATTCTGATGTTTTATGCATAATGAGAGAGAGTGAAAATTTGGTTCACTATCATTATGCATAAAACATTTTACGGCCCTAATGCTGCCATTATTGTTTGGCCTTTAGCTGTGTTTATATACATTTTCTTAGTGTGGCCGGTGTGGCTTCGTGGATGACGCGAAGGATCTGCAAATTTGGGAATGCAGGTTTGAAACCCAATACGAAACAAAGAATTTGTATTTTTATAGCAATTAAAATAAATTTGAAAATTGATAAATTTGAAAGCCAGAATATGTCTTATGTGCTCATTTTGGAAAGAAGGAAGCTGTTTCCTTTTTTGATTCCATCACTAGAGAAAAAACCATTTTCCAAATCGTGGTGAAATACAATGGGTTTTCATGCACGGTATATTCTAAAAGCATACATATTACACCATGCATTTTAAAACCAACAATATATTCATGAATATTTTATTTTGACATAATTATTTATTTATGAGATTTTGCATCAAAAAAACGCTTCTGAAGCCTGTTCTGGTTTTTACTACTAATTTTTTATTCTGAAATATCATTTCTTGTTATCATTACTGCAGTGCGACTGAAATATTTTTCTAGTATAACTTTTATGTAGAATTGTAAATATCAAAATAATTGGTAATGCCGATGACAATAAATAATTAGGAAGCAATTTTCATTTCTTTAGAATAAAATACTAGTTTCTTAACATTATTCCAAATTTCTAAACCTTGTTTCTTTCTTATTAGTGTATCGTCAGTTCATAAACCATAAACAGACTTTTACTGAATTTACATGCATATTTTATTACAAATATAGCATACATGATGTCGAGTTCTTATTTTTAAACATGTGATTTCTGTATTGCAAATTGAATTTTTGCATATTTCAGACATGTAGAAGCAGAGAATTCTAAATTGGATTAAATGTTTTAGTATTAAGAACGTATCTTAGACAAAATAATAAATTAAAGATTTGTTTATGTACTGCAAGCATTTTTGCAAGCAATATAACGAACTGATTTTTTTACATAAACTGTAAAATAATTTGAGTTTAAATTAATAAATGGTACTTTTAACAAACTAAAAATTTCAGATAAATGTATAATTTATTTTCTAAAAAGTTATCTTACCTTTTTAACAAAATTTTATATATCATTTTTTATTGGATTAAGTTACACTAATTTAGTAATTAATGGTTTTTATTTAATTAATCTGTATTATTTATTTTCATTAATATGCAATGGATATTAAAAGTAAAGTGTTATCAGATAAATTTTAATCATAAAAGTACAATATGCATGATTCAATGATTGCGATTAATAATTATAATTATTGATTAATTAGATTTAAAATGCCACCCATTTTCTAAAATTAATTTTAAATTGAACTAAATTATAAATTTTACAAATATAGGTCTGGTCCAATTATTTCTAATAAAGTTTAAAATTAATTGCATACATTTCATGTAAAAACATTGACTTGATATTATATAATGTAAAAATACTTTAACAATATTTGTGTAAAATATGTAAAAGGAGCTAAGGGATCGTTACATACCCGTAAACAAGAACAGCAGAAACATATGACTTATCTGTACTTATCTGACTTATCTGTACTTATCTGACTTATCTGTACTACTAAAATATCATGTAAATGAGTAAATTTCTCCAAGGTTTATGGCAGTAACTCACCTGCAAGGTAGTTACTTCATAAAGTTTCATCAAAACACAATCTTCTTGCCATATAATAAGGAAAAAAAAAAAAAACATCCAATATATTAGTATAGTTAAAGAGTCAAACATTTATAATGATGGATTAAATGGTTTTATGTTAAAAGTATTATTCCTTGGATTCTAATTTATTTTTAAGATTCGAAATTAATTTTTATGAATACCTTAAGTCCGAAAAAGCAATTGTATCCTATATAGCTTTTACTGACTGTAAATATTTATATAAAAAAAAAAAACATACATAGAATCGCGTGCATACTCATAAACAATCATATGTTTTATATTATCAGTTATCAATATTATATTACCAGATTTATTTTAAATTATCTGAAGGGTTATAAAGATTTTTTTAACTGCTTAAACTAAACATAAACTAGACCTGCTTAAATTATTTCAAAATAAACAATTTTAGTTTGTAATATGATAATTATATAATTATATTACACAATAATTAAAAAAAAAACTTTTTTTTAAACATTTATTACTCCAGTGTGCATTGAATTAAAACGTAAAAATAACTATTAAAGCCATCTAATAATTAACCAGAAGTTCTTTTTAAAACTTTTCCTTATGAAACTATTACTCAGTTGCCAAACATTGACGATCTATTTTTGTCCAACATTTTTTTGAACCACAAATGAAACCCACAACTTAGAATTCCTGGCTTTTTTTTTAATAAATTCCAAACAGTTTATTCATTTATTCGGCGGGATTTCCTGCTTTTGTAAACATTTCTGGTTATTTCTGTTTCCGAATACCGGTAATATTTTATCCGTGTTTTCAAAATCACTATTATTTAAATGCATTAACATGCGCCCCACGTTCCAGTTTCATGATTGTATTCTTTGGAGACGTTTTATTCGTATAAAATGAAAACGTGGAATTGAAACGTGCGCAGAGTGAGAATCTCGAGGAATTATGCACAGTTAGGGCTTCTTGAGGTTTACTTAAACGCGCATTTATAAAACATGTTGCATCCAGAGTCGAAAAATAAGAATTTCCTAAAATATGTGAAGTAATTGAATTTCAAAAGCTACTTTTTTTAATAAAAAAGTCATATTTTTGTTTTTATTTTTGGTGCCTTACATGCTGACGCTAAAGGAAAAATTTTTTGGGATATTTTTTACGTAGTAAAATGCTTTCTTTACCACAAGTTTGATACAAAATATTTCTAAAATTGTCCCAAATTATGGTTTTATAATCATTTCTTTGTTAGTTTAGATTAGTAAAAAAGTTGTAATAATAAAATAAATTAATAATATATTCTAAATAATTCATTTATTTTCTAATTTACCAAATAATTCATTTATTCAGAAAAGAAATGAATTGTATTAAAATATATAAGACCAAATTAATTGCTTGGAAATAAAAAAATACTAAATAAACAATAAAATAAATAAAAAAAGTAATAAATAAAAGTATATCAATGTTGACATGACATGAAAATTA
>BPLQ01003919.1:0-39982 GCA_021605075.1 Caerostris darwini | reverse complement strand
CTATTAAACCTTGCTTCTTGATTATTACTGTACGAATCTATTCATTTTTTTTCTCTCATATGCTTTTCTACGATAAGAGAAAAAGCCCCTCCCCCTTTCCTGTAAGCTGATTTTTCATGATTCCCAGGTTATTTCTTGCAGAATTATGAGAAAAAAATCAAATTAGCTTAAGATTTTTAAACTAAAATACATAAAAACGCATTTTAATAAGTCATCATTATTTTCAGTTAATTTAAACATAAAGATTTTTATAGAGCAAGACTTTAAAAAGTTTAATTCTGAAATTAACTTCAATTCTTTAACTAAAATACTTACTTCAAACATTTGAAAATATTAAAGGCGGTTTTTTTTTTTACATTTCTTCATTTGTAATTCTAAAAGAGATTAAAAATTCATAACTCAGAAAAGTTTTTAAACTAGAAAAATAAACTTTCGTCGAAAACATCTCTGGAGATCATGTTCACATAAAATCTGTTTTAACTTAAAAGAAATAAGGCAGATTAAATCTAAATTCAAGTACACAAAGGTAAGTTTTAAGCTTTTAAATAAAACGCTAGGACGTTTTATTTGAGGTATCTGGTACTTTATGGCAATTGTTTATTTTTTACTAGCTTTAAAGTCTGTTCAATAATAATAAGCATAGGGGAAAAAATATATATGCAATTCCCACAAATTTATTAATAAGTTAAATCTAATAAGGAAGATTGTAGACTAAAATATCACAGACATTTCACCAGAATTTTTTTTAAAAAAAATAACTGAGTTTTTCCATTTAAGAATGCATTTGTAATCTATAAATTTAGTTCAGAAGGAAGCACCTAAGTTTTATTCTGAAATTATTGTGGAATCCTTATTAATTATCTCTATCTAAAGAAACTTGTCTGCTTTAATTGTGTTTAATGGAGATGTTCATATTTATAAGAATATTTTAGTTTTCTTATTTAGAAGTGAATGGGATATTAAAAAAAATTAATGATTATAAGTATTTCTGAAAAGTTTAAGAAATTTATTCATACTTCCAAATATTGGAACTCATGCAAACAAGTTTATATCATAATAATTTATTTTTATTTAACTTCATTAGTATGATTAATAAAAGTGATAGTTTAATAGTATGATTATTCAGTGTATAAATACATTTTCATTAAAAAATAATGCCCTTGATTATTATGAATGAAAATTTCAGAAAAAAATTTAGTTAGTAAATATTAAAATTACATTTTATAAAGAATTAAATCATTTTAGGTATGCTTCAAAAGTATGAACCTATGCCTAAGGAAAAGAAATACATTTTTTTCTAAATTAAAGAATTTTTTATTATTTCACTTTAATAAATATTTATTAATAGCTATTAATAACCTAAATATTTTTTACTAGCTAATAATTAGCTAAATACTTAATAAATATTTCATAATTGGCTAAATAATATTAAATAATTAGCTAAATATTTATTAATAGTAGCTAATTAATAAGTATTTTATAATAAATATTTTCGAAATATTTTATATTAAAAATTTTTTATATATTTTTGTAAAAATATATAAAATTATATACTATAAAATATATTTTTGTAAAAATATATGTGTTAACGAAAAGAAATATATTCAAAATTTCTTAACTAAAAATCTGGTGTAAGAGTTTTAAAACCTTACTATGTACCTTAACAAAAAAAAAAGTGATTCTTGGAAGAAATACTGTTTCCTTTGAATCATTTCTCCCTAGGCTAAAACGAGGTGTCGAAATTGTTATGGAATAGAATCCAAACAGTTTGATCAGTAAAAAAGAAAAAAAAGAAAAGAATTGTGTGTTATGAAAAAGAAAAGCTACAAATTTCAACAAATAACTTTTAAGGATAAAAACAGCTCCTATACTAAACTACTTTGATACAAATAACAGAATAAAAAATATAAAGGAAAAAAAAAATGTGCTGGTCAAAGTGAATTTCACAAGGACCTTATTTCCAACAGTTGCAATGGGTGGAAAAAAAGTTTTTTATTTGACAATTGTCCTTTATGCTTTCTTTTTGTTCACTCTTTTTCAATAAAGAATATTCTGCTGAGGCACATCGAAACAACGATATTTAATTTTTGATTTTCCTTTTTCTAACAATTGTGTAAAAATCAGAAATATTTTTTTCTTTGAAACATTCCAGCTTCCGTGATATAATAGGTACAGTTAAAATATTGCTTAAGAAAAAGAGTTTTCAAGTTTGATTCGAGATTTCAAAAATGCCTTAGAATGATAGGCTATCTAATCTGTTAGGCTATCTATCTGTTTAAATAGCAAACAGAACTATTTTAATTTTTATACTCTGATGAAGAAACTCATTAAATAATATATTTTTATCCTGCCATCATAATATGTTGTTAATTTAATTTCAGTTATAATTGCGGTAATATAAGAATCAAAATTAATATTTTATCTAAATGTACGTTGTTTTTTATCCCACTTGGTAGACACCAACATCTAGGCCAAGTCCAAGAACCCATGTGATCTTATGGAAAGGGGGAAAGGAGGGGACAGCTTCTGTTGTGATGGTGCACAAGCAACAAGTCTGACTTGGCTCCGTCACGCATACTTTTTACGGTATAGGGCTGTCAGCCCAACGACCAACAATTACATTAGACCGGTACTTACGGCTTAAAGTGGATTCTGAACCACCACAAACATCCATGGCATCGCCGGGACTTGAATCCGAAAGAGCGCTAGTTACTCGGCCATCAGGATCTATCTGAATATATATAGATATTTTATAGCATTTTATCCCTTCTGCCGTAGAATATGTTTAACTTAACTAATATAATTGTACATAAATGCATTAAAATTAAAATATTTTTACCTAGATTAAAATTCTAAATTTATTGGGAAATGTATACTTTACAGGTACATATTTTTAATGCTCATTCAATTCATGTTAAATGCATCTATTTTTTTTAATATAAAATAATTTTCACTCATTTGTTGCACTTTTTATATACAAAATATGATAAAAAATATAAACAATATTTAAAATTATTTTACATGTCAGTAATGAAAATAAAAGTTTAATAAAAAATAGTTTTTGATTTGTGTGAAGAAATTATTCAGATCTTGAAAACTTTTAATTGTAAATTATTTTGATAAATTTAATTACTTTATAACATTTAATTTGCATATTTCATTCTTAAAAAATATTATTTCATATCCTCAACTAAAAATGTTAATTCTTTATAGTTAAAAATACCATCATTGATTAGATTTTGCAGGCAAGGAATGGATTATTGCATATATTTTTCATTTTTTTTGTATTCATCAAAGTGCACTTTTTCTTTTTTGTACTAACTGAAGAGCATTTTACGTTTTTGTAATGATCAAAGTATATCTTATTTTTTGTAGTAAAGTAAGAAATTCGATTTCGACTCAATTTTTTTTATTCGTTGAAATTTTCAATTTTTCAATTATTTTTCTTTCACAGACATTAAGACAACAGCACTTTTCAGTGAAAAATGTTTTGAAATTGCATTGGTTTTAAAGTTCTGTTATAATTTTTTCATAAATTTTCATTATTATTCCGTGCTATTAGTGTGCAATTTAAATTTATTTTCTTTAATATTATATTTAAATATGTTGCTTTATTTAGAAAAACTTAGCCTTCATTCATTTCTTTAGAAAAAATGAATGAATGCTGAATATATTTATTTCAGGTAATGATTCTTTTCATTATTTTTAACTTATGCATGTAAAATGATCAAGTTTTATTTAATGCATTATAGTTAAATTCAAACCTATTCTTATAAAATTATTCTAGAAATAAAAAAAATAATGTTGTAAGTAAGCAGTCAGCGAGCATTAATATTTGCTTATTTTTACAAATTTGAATAATGGAATTACTAGACTATACATTTCTTTTTTAAATGAAAGCATTTTAGTCTTTTTCTTCTATTTAGATTTTATTTTTACTCGACGAAAATAAATATTTTAGTGTGAAATCATAATTTTCTAATACAACCCCTTAATTAATAATAATAATAAAAATAGTGTTATGATTTTAGATGTAATTTAATGTATTATTTATTATTAATATTATCATTAACTTGCTAGAATTTTAAAAAGGAAATCAACTAATTCAGTTGTAAGAAATTGAAATTATTATGTTTATAAAACTAAGTTTGAATAATAAATCAAATTATAGGTATGATGGTACCACAACATCACACAAAGTTCTCTATCTGATAGTTATATCAACGTTCAGTTTTCACGCATTTCTTCTGAAGTTTTAATTTCTCAAAGTTCTGCATAGTTAATAGATCTACATCGGTAGTCCTATACCACTTACCATGTTCCATTATCTCGTGGAGGACATCTGGTAGTAGATTTTCATGGTATATAAATCTATTTGGGGGTTTTTCAAAGTCCTGCATATTTAATAGATCTACATCAAGGTAGAGATAGGTAGATACATGGTCAGTGATCCTAGACCACTCACCATGTGCTATCATCACATGGAGGACATTTGGTAGTAGATTTTCAGAGTACTTAAGTCTACTTGGGATTTTTAAAATGATCATATTTAACAAACATCCTGGTTCCCTCACTCCTGTGCGTAAGCATGCATTGTAATGAAATTATACAAGTTCGGCCATCACTAAATGTCACTGACTTCAGGGATTTTTAAATACACTAAAAAATCGCATAACTCAAAGCTAAAATACTAAATCTAAATTTAAATATAAAAAGCTAAACAATACAAAACTGTCCTCTCGTTTCTAAAACGATTACGAATGCGTCTAAAAGAGTTTGAATTTCCCCTTTCTATTCTGAGATCTTTCCCTTGAACGGCTTCGCACTCCTGACTTGGATCTGAGCAACTTGAAACCAGTTAATCTTCCTGGTCCTATATGTTGTCAAATAAGGGTGACATGGGGTATTCCGCCATCTAATAATATTACACGCAAACGACTCAATCGTCCATAGCCCTGTATCGGTTGACGAGAAGAATATTTTCCAGTATGTTGATGAAAAATAACAATAAAATCAAATTTATTTCCAGATTGTATGTTTCCAGCACTTTTCACCATTCTTGAAGTGACACCAATTACATTTAATGTAATTTTCTGATCTTCATTTGATAAAAATTCCCATCTTTGTCTTGATTCTAATGTTTAAAAATCCTAAATCTAATCTTAAAGTAGCTTTAATAATTTAAAACCATTTCTTGCCCTACTTCAAATGAAGATGATGCTTGTTTGAATACTGACATTATAATCTGTTTTTAGAAGATATCAAATCTGTATCTTTTTTACCATTGGGAGGTGAAAGGGCATAGCCCTACCTTCATCAATGCAGTTGAATTAACCCTCTTAAAATGCATTCATTATAATGGAAAACACTTCTTTGTCATGATCCTCTTTTTCAATAAATCAAAACGTGATTTTAAAGCTGCAATAAAATATCTAAATAATAATTTAAAACCATTTCTTGCTTTAGGCAACTTTCAAACATGTGTGGGATACATGTTGACCACTTTTGACACAATTCTCATATATACATCAATAGTTTCAATTTTATCTGGTTTATATGAAGATATCAAATCTGTAGGTTTATATTTTTACCAGTGTGTCACTTAACATACGCAGTTTAACTTCATTGTTCAGGTTTAATTAGGTTATATACATTAACCATGTTTTGTTCCATTTTTGCTAATTCATTAACAATATTGATGATTTCAAATAAAATCTTATCTAATATATTAGCTCTTATAATTGCCTGAGATCTTAGCTAAGATGTTGACACCCCATGCCACGTCAAAATGAAATTATTTCCGTCAATAGTAATTTTTTTTTTAAAAGATCCCTTACTTGAATTTCCCAATTGCCCAATAAAAAACTATTTGTTGATTAGAAAAATTCGGAGTCCTAACCATTTTATTGCACATCTTCTCGTAACAGTCTGACGAAACTATTTGTGTCAACAAACGTTACCACAGTTTCTTTATTTAACTTTATTTCTCTTGTTTGGGACCTTTCTTCAAACATTGCAGAATGAATTTGGGCAACATGGGTTATTAATGTTGATGTGGTGAAATAGATATTTGTAGATGCGTTGTAATTTAAGGAAATATAAAACCAAGACATTTCAATTCACATTTACAAAGCATAAATATTAACACTGTAACAATTATCAAAAGACTATCCACAATTACACACTGAGTTGTATACATGACACTTCTGCTTTCTCACAGCTCTACTCAAGTTCTAATCTCTCAAAGTTTTGTACAAATTTTTGTTTCACATAATTCTGATCAAATTTTGGTCAAGTTACCCTTCTTATTTGGAGAGTCTTTACAAAGACTCTTCAAATAAGAAGGGTAACTTGGTATATTGGATATTGCCAGAAGACCAATACAATAGAACTAGGTTGGTGGTCCTGGACATTCGACCACACAGCAGACGTCGTACCCAAACCTATAAATCTAATGGACAGTTGTTAAACAATCCTTTCTACAGGACAATCTGGCACCGCTTTTTTATAGTTAATTATATATTGTAATAAATCTAACATAATATAACGAATAAGCTTTTTAATAATTTAAAAACATAAATTATATTTAAATTATGTTTTACTATTATTATAAATATATTTTTTAAATAAAGGAACTAATTGAAATATTATAAATATATTTTTTTCCCTATTTTACTTACAATACTTAATTCATTTTTCATGCATCATTCGTCTTACATTTTCACCTATTTTTTGGTCTATGGTTTTTAATTCTTATAAGTCTTTTTTAACTAATTAATTTTTAATCTTTTAACTTCCAGTCGCTTATAATTATTATCAAAAACACATTTTAAATTAAATATATATTTTTTTATTTCTCCGGTATACTAAATATCAAGTTAATGGCAAACGCTAAGTATAGTGCAACAAAAGTTTAGTTTAGTTATGTTCATTTAAATAAATTACTGAATTTAAATCTAGAAATTTTATCATGTTGGTTTAAAAGAAAAAAGTATTTCCCTAACATTTTGTTAAATTTTATATTATACTTTTAAAAATATTTTTAGAATAAATGTAGATTATGTAATTACTTTTTTTTTCTAAAAATTACTTATTGTTTAATATTTTCATTACTCTAGAGAATTTTGATTTTAGATTTTATTCTGGAAATAAATTAAGAAAATACTTATTCCTTTTTTTTATTTTTTAAAGTAAATTATGAAAATAAAGATAAAATATTCGTATAAAATTTTTTAAATAAATATAATTTATTTTTTTGCTTTGAGCATATAATTGTAATGTATATTTATCATTTTACTTAAAAATACTTTTCTTTATTCTTAAAAGAGTATATTAAGTTTTATGTTAAGTAATGATTCTCTAAAATGATTCTCAAGGCAGATGGGAGCTGACTGATGGCCAAATGGCTAGCAGTCTAGTCTTTGGTACCACAGACTACAGGTTAGAATCCTGGCAGTGGCATGGAGGTTTGTTGATTCGGAATAAACGTTAAACAGTAGGTCACGGTCTAATTAGCCTAATGTGTGAAAAAAATGACCGTAGAGCGACAAATCAAAGCAAGAATGGTTTAATAACTATTTCTTTCCGTAGAAGTCAGATTTTCAGTATCACAACCTCCAATTAGTCCATTCGCTTTTTCCAAGCACTGATTGTTGCACATCTATTAATAGAATTGGGAACTAGTTGTCATGCATTATCACTGAGACACCTAGTTTCTGTAGACAATAAATTAATTTTAACTACCTAAATTTCTATTGAAACACAATTTTAAAAAAGATTTCATTGAGTTCAATAAATTAATTTCAAATGGCGAGTTTTTTATTTATGTATTATACATGCCAAGATATTTCTTAAATAAAAGTAGTCAATGATTTGGAAATTAATTATTTTGTAAATCAGTACCCTAAATTATTTGAAATTCCTCAAGTCATTCAATAATTAAAACAATTCTATCTATTCTTCTAAAACAATTCTACTGTTAATTACTATCCCCACAGCATTACATAAATATCTCCGAATCTTGAGAAATTACAAGTATCTTTTATTCAACCATTAACATAATTAAATTTTATCCGGTAATCTTCTTCAAACATTCGAAGAATAGTTTAGTTTTGATACAATGGGGCTTTCAGTTACTCAAGAGGGAATTTCTCTAAGCGAAATTTAAGTCTAACAAAATATATCTAGGAAAATTAATATAGAATACCAATTAAGTTGAAATATAATTTTGAATATCATATATATTACAAGGTATTTTTATAATGAGTCTGTTTCGATTGATTCTGTCAATATAAATTACATTAATCCTCTCCTTGTGGTTTAATGGCAAACCACAAGTAAAGGATTATCAAGAAATACTTAACTGGCATACAAGTAACATAATTAACTGACATACAATAACCTAACTAACTGGCATACAAGTAACCTAACTGGCTGGCATATAATAACCTAACTAACTGGCATGCAAGTAACCTAACATACATACAATTAACCTAACTAACTGTCATACAATTAACGTAACTAACTGGCATACAAGTAACCTAACTGGTAGAAAAGTAATCTAACTAATTGGCTTGCAAGAGACCTAACTAACTGGCATACAAGAAACTTAACTAACTGGCATACAGAAACCTAACTAATTGACATACAATAAACCTTACTAACTGGCTTACAAGAAACCGAACTGGCACACAAGAAACCTAACTAACTGGTGTAAAAAAAACCTAACTAATTGGCATACAAGAAAGAAGATGTTTTATTTCCGGTTATTACCACGAAGAAAGAGTAATGTAATAAAAAAATCTAACATTGAAAATTTTACTTCCTAGATGATGGATCATTATCGAATACGACATGAAATTACGAAGCAATTATCCTTGAAATTCCTTCTGGTTTTACCATGGAAGACATTATCCGCAGGCACACACGTATTTTCGGGTTTTTTATGAAACCAAAACTTGTAAGTGATGAAATTATAAAATACCTTATTGATAATATGAAGACATATGTAGTGACATAAAGGAAAATGCTCATATGTAATTTTAATACAAAGTTACTTATGATCGACTAGTAACCAACAGGTGTTTAACTCAGAAAAAAATCATAATAACATTTTTTCAAAAATCTTATAACAGCACGGAAATATCTTTTTTTTAAAAAATACATAAGTTTTTCTCTTGTTCGATTTTATTTCTAATTAGATCAGAGTTATTACTATATTGCAATTAGTAGAGATATCTTTTAAATTGACGAACTCTGTTTATATGTTATATTCTTCCAATTCATTACTAATAAATTTAAATGAAAATATTTCTCACACTGATATGTTTATTTATAATATTTATAATATTTTATAATTATATATATTAAAAATTTAAGAATAAACTCATCTATATATATGTATATTTTAACTAATATTAATTCATAAATAGTGTTCAGAATAAATTATCAGTAAACCACGAGACTATCACCCAAGACTATCACCCACGTTTGGTTTGTAATCTCTCATCCCGAGAGGAATTATATTTAACGCAACACTGCGTATTTGTTGACCTACAGACTCTCACTCAGAAAGAAAATATCTTTCGTGCATCCAGTGCGTACCTGATATCGGGTTTTTGGTTCAGAAGTGGAATCCTTCCACGAATCTATAATTATGTGTCTTCAAATGTGTTGAATATTGTCAGTCTCTAATTGTATGTGTGCGATGTTTGTGCGTATGTAAATAAAGCTGGGAGTTCTCAAATAAATCTGAAATCTCGATGACAATCGCGCTGAACAACCTGAATGCTACAATTTAAATTACGAAATATTTTAATCCTAATTCAAAGTTTTTTTTGTGTACCATAAATATTAAAAGTTTCATATTGTTAACATGCATTTCTCTCAGTAGGAA
Organism: Caerostris darwini; assembly: GCA_021605075.1. Taxonomy (NCBI): domain Eukaryota; kingdom Metazoa; phylum Arthropoda; class Arachnida; order Araneae; family Araneidae; genus Caerostris; species Caerostris darwini. The sequence goes on along the minus strand of BPLQ01003919.1, from coordinate 30,087 downwards.
TATTAAAAACCAAAGGATATTTTTAATCTAATAATTCTTAAAGAACACTTTTCAATGAGCATTTTATTTTAGAGATTGATTATTATTGATTTTGTTTGGAAAATTACCTCTCCATTGGATAGCTGCAATATCCTCTTCTAATTAATTTTCCATTCAAAAAAAATAATTAGGAGAAAACGATTTACAGTAGATGTAATGAAGTTTTTAATATCCATAATAGTGTAACAAAGCTTTAAAGAATGGAAAAAAATAAATGTTTCTCACTAACTTAAAAATAATTAATCCTTAATAATTACAGAAACAGAATGATCTAGTTTTTTTTTTTTTTTTTTTTTTTTTTTTTTTTTTTTTTAAAGTAATCGTTGAAATCATTACGGTCAATGTGAAATGTGAGGAAAAATAAATGTCATAATTACGGCTAAGAAAAAAAAAATATCAGAGCTTATTAAATTTATTTCTATAATAATGTAAGGGTTAATTTTTAGTCTTTCTAACTGATTTTTCTTCAACGTAAAAAAAGTAACTAGACTGAATAAAGAGTTTACAAAAGCAAAACAAATAAAAGTTTAATGTTGCCCCAGATGTAACAAATCACGCTCTTTTTTTATTTATTAAACGCCTCAACGCATGCTAGGAAGTACTTAAAATCTAATAGAAATAATAAATTGTTACAGAAAATAAGAAGACAACTCATTTAATTTAAAGAGAAATATCTCATCCATTAGTTTAATTTTCGTCAAATGTTTTCTGATAGATATTATCATTTCTTAATATTTCTTAGGAAAATATTTCTTAATAACTATAAATTGAATTTTTTGTGTTATGTTTATGTTTACAAAGCATGAACTTATAGGCAGTCGATCACAAATATTTAATAGTCTATAGAATATTTCAGAAATACAACAATTGAAAAGTTCAAATGAACTTGTTCTTGTAGGGTGTAGCATTTTTCCCACGAGAAGAGTTGCAGCATTAAATTCTCAGGAGAGAGGAATGCATATTTTTTAACAAGTACATAATAACAACCTAACACTAAAATTTGACAGCAAATAAACAGTGTTGTGGTTAGTTAAGTATATTACATGAAATTAGTGTTTGTACTAATGAGAACAACCTGTCGCTCAAATCTGATAGCAGATATTCAATGTCATAGATAATGAGACCTCATGAAATTAGTGATTTTCTGTGGAACATTCACAGGTTGAAACAGTTACAGATAGAATATTGACTACATCATGAGTTGTTCCATCCTGATTGGTGATACACCATATGCTGAGAAAATGTCTACTCTAGTGAGAAGTGAGGGAAACTGATCTCCTTTCGCTTTTGACGGATTTTCTTAAAGAAAGATTTTGGAAGAGGGGAAAAAGAAAAGTTCTGCGACAAATCGAAAAGTAGTGTTTTTTTTCTCTGAAGTTCTAAACCAGCCGTATTTTCCATATTTAAGACATTGCAGAATATTTTATACTTTAAAAATTATTCGAATAGTCTGTAAACGAAATGGGTTGAATATATCATGCTTTGATCAATACCTGAAACAACTCTTCTTTTATTTGATATTTTTTTTTCTGAATGCTAAGGACTTTGTGAATTGTAACAGATCCCATTGTGACAGAAGTATAGTAGATTCAACGCAACACAGGATGCACTAAGAGCGGTTTTGAAATTTCTCAATTTTTATATCCCGTTTCCAACAGAAAAAATAGCAGCAACAATTCCTAACATATTTTAATAATATTTTAATCTCGTGTGATTTGTATCAACGTTTTTATTTCTGGAATTTTTTGTTGGCTCCGTTTCTATATTTTTGTGTCAGTAATTACTTTAAGAATGGTTCTCAAATGAAAATACACATTAATAAGTATAGTGCAATGGAAATATTAAATAACATCGAATTTAAAAGTTTAGAAGATGTATTAAAAATGACAGATCTTTAAAATTGTAGTTGCTATTTACATAATCCATGATATGAAACAAAAAAATAATCAAAACTAAAATTATATTATAATGAAAAATTCAAATTTGTATAAGATGCTTTATGGATATTAAAGCATAGAAAAATCATTACAGGAATAACAATAAAGATTAAACGTTTTTTTTTTTCCATCAGTGCTCGCTTAAACATTAAGGAGTTAATATTAAATCTAACAAATTTAAGCTTTATTATAAGTAACTTTTAAAATGATAATCTAACGAACGAAATAAAGAAAATTTGAAGCAGGGAGTGATACACTTGTTAAACAAAAGCAATATCTTAGAATCAAGTTTTATTTTTATAAATAGTATTATTAGTTTTTCAATTAGGAGTATCAGTATAAATAGGATTATTAGTTTTTCAATTAGGAGTATCAGTATAAATAGGATTATTAGTTTTTCAATTAGGAGTATCAGTATAAATAGGATTATTAGTTTTTCAATTAGGAGTATCAGTATAAATAGGATTATTAGTTTTTATCAATAAATAGGTTTTTCAATTAGTATCAGTATAAATAGGATTATTAGTTTTTCAATTAGGATCAGTATCAGTATAAAAATAGGATTATTAGTTTTTCAATTAGGAGTATCAGTATAAATAGGATTATTAGTTTTTCAATTAGGAGTATCAGTATAAATAGGATTATTAGTTTTTATACTTAATTAAAATTTAATAATTTTTAACACTTATAAAATAAATGCATATGTGTTACTTATAAAATATGGATTAGATGCAACCAATCGTTCTAAAATACACTCATGTCCATAAATTAAGGATAATTCAAAATCAAACAGAAATTGAACTCTAAAATAAAAATTTCAGCTGTAGAATTATCACACACATCTTGAAGAAGAATATGCAAATTACAGAAAACCACCAAATGGCGCAAATAGTAAGTCACAATGATGAGAGTGTAAGAGAGGGGTATATAAGGAATGATGGCAAAGAAGTAAAATTGTTCACAAGCCCTTTAAAAGCCTTTTAGTGCAATAACCGCATAGTTATGGAATAAAGGAAGCATTTGGATGATTTTTTACGTGGTAGAATTATCGGACGACTGGACTGTCGACATAGCCAGCTGGAAGTATCCGAGGAACTTGGAATCGCCCAGAGTGTCATCTCCAGGCGTTGGCAACGATTCGAAGATGATGGTAATGTGAGTAGATGTTACAGAACATGTAGCCCCGAGTTACAATGCCGAATGAGGACCGGTATTTAGCAGTTACTGCCAAAAGAAACAAACGGAGCACAGCATCAGACCTGTCTCGTCAGCTCTCTTCAGCTACCGGTACGACAGTTTCAAGGCAGACCGTGTACAGACGCTTAGGGCATTGGTCTATATGCTGGTAGGCCTGTCAGATGTGTTCCACTTACCGCAACTCACTGTCGCCTGCGATTAACCTGGAGTAGAGAGCATGCATTGTGGACACCGCAACAGTGATCTGGTGTGATGTTTTCCGACGAGTCCAGGTTTAGTTTGCAGCCTGATTCTCGCCGGACTTTCATACGGAGAGCGCCAGGTACCCATTACCACCAAGAGAACACCACTGAACGACACCGTTACGGTGGTGCAGGATGGCTCGTTTGGGGAGGAATTATTCTTGGTTCCAGAACTGACCTGCATGTTCAGAGTGTAACGATGACAGACCACATCTATCTTGATGTCATTCTGGAACAACATGTACGTCTGTTTCGGGGCTCCATGGGTGCTGAATTTCTGTTTATGGATGACAACGCCCGTCCTCACCGTGCAAACATTGTAGACGAATGCCTTCAATTGGAGGATATCACCCGTATGGATTGGCCAGCATACTCACCGGACTTGAATCCAATAGAGCATGTGTGGGATATGCTTGGCCGACGAATTGCAGCCCGTCAATCCCCTCCCACCTGTCAACCGGAACTTCGGAGGGCATTGCTTGATGAGTGGTGTAATATTCCCCAAGATCAGATTGATAATTCGATATTCAGCATGCCTAGGCGTTGTAAGGCCTATATTGATTGCATCGTCTGGGAGACATACTCCATATTAACCATCATACTAACCATGTTATACTGTTTTTTGTAAATAGGTTCTTTTTTGAAATTTTCTCCAGGGAGTAAAAATCACAATTTTTATTAATTATGTCAAACATATAGCATCTTTTTTGCTCTTTACCTTTTGTTTAATAAATAGACTTTACAAATAAGTCAAATTTGTTTTGCTTCTGTCTCTTTCTTTGCCTGAACTTCATTATCCTTAATTTATATACATGATTGTAGATACAAAGTATTCAAATATAATTTCATAATTTAGAAACAAAAAAACGCCTACAAAATACTACAAAATAAATCAAAAGGAATTTTTCACAAAATATGTATAACAAATATAAATCAAATCAAAACAATGCATAATTTAGCGATTAATGACCGTGGGTTGTACAAGAATTCGTAACATTCTTTAAGAAGTCGATGTCGCCAAAATCTTGTTTTGTGTTAAAAACTTGTGACTAAACATATTTTTTTTTAGTAAATACACTTGTTTTAATATTTATACATGCTCAAAAAAATTTTGTAACTTTTATTTGACAATTTTATGTTTAATTTCAAAAATTAATCAATTATATATATTTATATATATATATATATATATATATATATATATATACAATTAATATTATATCTCAAGCACACAGATAAATCTTTAGTTCTCTGATTCAAAATTAAAGAATAGAATTTCCGTTATGTTCTTGAATCAGAATGTAGACGGGCAATTTAATTCAATTATGAATATTATTTAAATAAAAGCATGGAGGACAGATAAATGAACAAGATATTCTTAAGAAATCACACGTTTTAAAACATATAATGGTGAAAAACCTTCTAGAAAAAAATTGTGCAGATCAATTGCAGAAATTTAATCATCATAAAGTATAGTCTTATACATAGGAATAGTTATCATCATAAAGTATCATCTTGATTCCTTTATAATCCTATGTCTGTTAATGAAGAGCATGGTGGTGGGGAAAATAGAGAAATCATAAGTTTGGGGACAGTGGAAAACTTTCATTCATGGTGCACTTTATGTAATACCAAATCTTCAACGTCCAATGGTAGTGAAATATGTTCATGTCAAACGTGAATATAAAATATGGCTCATATCATGCATATATATATCATGCTTTTAAAAAAATTGAAACGCCTAAGGGATGCATCCAAAACAACATTTTTTAAAAATTAGCAAAATGATGAGATTAATATATATTTACTAGAAAATCAAACAATATATATGGATTCTATCAGCAGCTATCATTAACCTTTGATTCTACAAAAACTCATTGCGGATTTTTAAAAAAATTATGTCATCAAAATTTGTTAGTTTTCGTAAGCAATGCACGTCTTTTATGCAATACACATGATTCCATAAGTCATAAAAACGTTTAGTGTTTTAACTTTAAAGTTATAAACAGTCGTACATAAATATAATAACAAACCTTAAATTTCCTGGCGGGATTGCGCATTCCCTAATAATAAATCTATTAAAAGTGAACCGTGAAAGTATTGTGGGTGGAGACCAGAAATGACAGCAGGGTTCACAATTTGATGGATAACTAGGGATGAGAGGGTTTGGCGCGGAAAAACAGAGGGGGGGGGATCTTTCCTTTCTTCCAGGATTTTTCATCGCCAGAAAGCTATCGCTTTGATGGATGACGCATCTCGGTGCCCTGACACTTCTATTGGATGCACCACGAAGCCGGAACAGTTGTAATGAAACACACAGAGGTAAAAAACCGGAAACGGCATGTCATGAAATAATAGCTCCTCGGCAACAAAACTTTCTGGAGCATTAAAATTTTGGGGCCAGCGGAAAATTATCGCAACAATTTAAAAGGAAAAGTTACTGTAATTAGAATTTTCACATTTTTAAATTTCTACTATTAGCTCACACTCTCCCTATATATATATAGTTGAATTTTTCAAACTTTTATAAAATACTTTTTATTCATCCACTCAAGTTCAAATACATTTTTTTGAAATTGTAGTGGATGACACTTGATGTTAATACATTTTTTTCAAATATTAGTTCATTAATTAAATTTAATTAATTAATTTTCTTTAGATTTAAGCTGCATGCATCTACCAATAGATGGCGCCAGATGTAAGAAGAAAATTTCAACTTTATTTGTAAAGGACTTTCTGCAATGTGAAAAAAAATAGGAACTAACTTTGAAAAAACAATTTTTATATTACTTGTTAAATATGAATTTTAAGTATTATCTTTATTCAGGAATTGCTAGCATAACTAATAAACCTAAATAATAATTTCAATTATTGCTATTCGATAAAAAATAAAATCATACGACGTATTTAAACGTTTAAATAACAAGGGAGGAAAAGTTACTGGAGCACTAAAATTTCGGGGCCACTTGAAAAATAACGTAACAATCTGAGCATTGTGATCGGGGAAGATTTGTGTAATTAGAGATGTCACCTCTATAAATATGAATTTTAAGTATTGCCTTTATTCAAGAGTTATCAGCATAACTAATAAACCTAAGTAATAATTGTATTTATTATTATTTGTTTAAAACACTAAAATCATACCGTGTCTTTAAATGTCTAAATAACAAAGGAGGAAAAGTTTCTGGAGCATTAAAATTTTGGGGCCAGTGGAAAAATATGACAAACAATTAAGCATTGTAGTAGGGAAAAGCTTTCTGTAGTTAGAAATTTCACATTTTTAAATTTGAATTTCAAGTATTAACTTTATTCTGAAATTTTTAGCATAAATAGTAAGCTTAAATAATAATTTTTTATTGTTATTCGTTGAAATATAAAATCATACGGTGCATTAAAATGTTCAATCAACAAAGGTGAATACGTTTTGGGAGCATTGACATTTTGGGTCCAGTGGAAAAATATAGCAGAATTTTAAGCATTATGGTGGCAGAAACATTTCTGTAATTAGAGATTTCACATTTTGAAATTAAAATTTTAAGTATTATCTGTATTGAGGAATTGTTAGCTATAACTAATAAGATTAAAGAATAATTTCAGTTATTGCTATTCGATAAAAATGAAGTCATATGGTGCATTTAAATGTCTAAATAACAAATTTTGGTGTGTTTGACATGAGCCTATTTCAGTACCATGAGACGTTGCTGATTCAGTTTTACCCAGAGTGCACCATGAGGGACACTTTTGCACTGTCTCCACAATTATCATTTCTCTGGTTCCTCCTCCACTCTGTTCTTTATTAACAGACACAGGATTATAAAGGAATCAACATGATACTTTATGAAAAAAATGAGGATGATTTCTGTGAAACTCCTGCAACTTATCTGATCAATGTTTATTTCCAGAATACTGTTTACCATTATATCTTTTAAAATGTGTGATTTGTTAAGAATATTCTTGGTATTTGTCAGTCTTCCATGCTTTTCTTAAAATAATATTCCTTATTGATTTAAAATTAGTAAAGATAGCCCCCTCTGTTTTTCTGCGCCAAACCCTCTCATCCCTAGTTATCCATCAAATTGTGAACCCTGCTGTCATTTCTGGTCTCCACCCACAATACTTTCACGGTTCACTTCCTAATAAATTAGGAAGTGCGCAATCCCGCCAGGAATTTTAAGGGTTGTAATTATATTGATGTACGACTGTTTATAACTTTAAAGTTAACTCCATATACGTTTTTAAATCGTGTGGAATCATATATATTGCATAACAAACGTGCATTGATTACGAAAAATCACATATTTTGATAACATAAATTTTTAAAAAATCTACAATGAGTTTTTATAGAACCAAGTTTAATGATGACTACTGATAAAATCCATATATATTGTTGGATTTTATAGAGAATATATTTCGATTCATTTTTAATTTTATCATTTTGCTAATTTCAGAATGTAGTTTTGGATGGATTCCTTAGGCATTTAAATTTTTTTTAAAGCATGATATATAATACATGACATGAGCCTATACGCTATATATATACATTTGACATGAGCGTATTTAACTACAATTGGAAGTTGCAGATTCAGATTTAAACAGAGTGCACCATGGAGAAACTTTTGCACTGTCCCCACAATTATCATTTATCTTTTTTCACCTCCACTATGCGCCATCAGTCACCATGTCTAAACAGACATAGAATTATAAAGGAATCAGGATGATACTTTATGATGATAACTATTCCTATGTATAAGACTATACTTTATGATGATTAAATTCCTGCAATTTATCTGCCCAATTTTTTTTCTAAAACGTTCTTTCACAAATTATTTCTGAAAGTTAAATGAAACAGTAAATTATTATTATTATTGTCTATTTATGAAAACCATTTGTCTCTCTATACTATTGGCGTTTATTAGCAAAATTTAATTAATACCAAAATCAAAATATACTTGAAAAAATAATATGAGTGTCATGCATAAATACTTACTGCTATTCTTTGTATACAAAAAAAGGAATAGGGAAAATAACAGAAAAAAATTCATTGCAAGGCAGTGCCATAAAATTGAAATATATTATATTTATACATATAAAATGACACATTTTATATACAGCTATGTTTATTTAAATATTAAACTAATTTAATCAAATAAAAATATCAGAAATTATTTTTTAAAAAAAAAAAATTAAAAGAAATTTTGAGAAATTAAGAAAATACAAGAAATTTTGGAAAATTAAAAAAATACAAGAAATTTTGAATTTAAATTATTCTATGGCTATAAATGTCTTCCTAATTTAACAGACAGTTACAAAATAAATAATAATCAAAGAGAAAAACATTTTTTTTGTGTGTAATGAAGATAGGGAGAAACAAAAGATGACATTTGAAAGTAGTAAAAAAAATTTAAACCTTTAAATTACTTTATTTAAGGCAATGTCTGAAAATAAACTTATTTTTTCAAAATTATTAAATTAATACGAATTTATTTAGTTATTTTTAGAATATTGTTGATTAAGGAATAAAACAATATTTACTTTCTCCTTCTGTAAAACTATAAAACCTACCTATAATCAACAGCTACAAAGAAAAAGAATTGAATGTAAACAAAAATTACCAAAAACATTTTTTTCTTTCAAAATAGAAACAAAATTCTGTTTTCTATTTTGAATTATTCGAAACTTATTTAAACTTTCTTATTTATAACAATTTTGAAACCGCTGGATTATGATTTTATTATTAAGCCATATCGGTTTGAAATCATTAATTCATCTACATAAAAAAAGCTATTCCTCAATTTTATATTTCTTAAGAATTATTTACTCTGCCACTATATCACATCAATGCATTAGGCTGAAATGTCCAAAACAGAATGGTACCAGCAACATTATTTCTGTCTTTTAAAATGCTAGGAACACACAAGAAAGTAAACAGTTAATCTTTAAAGTGGATTACTTCTTCCATTTCTGTCTTTTCATAAGCTCCAGCAGAAAAGAAATAAATAAAAAAAGAACCACAGATGGAAAAATTCTGAAATCCTAAACCACTCAGAAACAAAAATGAAAGCAGGTTATTGAAAAATCGAACTTTCTCTAAACCCATTTTTGTCCTACCTTAGGAGAGAATAGCAAATAAATAAACATTGACCCATGGAATAGCAGATGGAAAGAGATTGCAGTAAAAAGTTTCGAACTTCTCATAATCCATCTATGAATTCAAACGCCATTGTTTTTTTTCTCTCTCGATTCTGGCATTCATATTTCACCTTATCTTTATTAGAAATAGTCAAATAATTTCTATTCCTATGAAATCTTTCTCCATCAGATATAATCTCAAATTATTTAAGAAAAGGAAAAAATATATATAAACTGAAAAAAAATGGAAGCCTTAGGTTAAAAGAATAAAAGAAGAAAGAGTTGGAAATGAAAAAAATAGAAATAAATACCCGCGATGCTAAAGATTTTTATTATTCTAGAAGTTCAAAAAAAAAATGCATAAGAACTAATTTAATGATTTTCCGTTCTGTGAAGGGTTTATACTTACAGAAAAAAATAAACTTTAGAAATAGAAAGAAATGACATTCAAGGTTTCATATAATAATTTTCCAAGAAAAAGTTCAATGACATGTGGACTTCTTTTTTTTCCTTTAGCCCATCATAATTTTTATGTAACTTTTTTCCAGCTTAAAATCTTTGGAAAGCTTTTATTGTTTATAATGGCTCTGCGACTTTTTTTTTTTAATAATTTTAAAGTCTTATTAATATATCCTTACTTTGATTTACAGAAAAAAAAGATTTTATGGGGAATCTGAAAAGGATTACTTAACTCGAAAATGAAATTTCATATGTGCGTTTTTTTTTTTTTTTTTTTTTTTAATAAACAGAGAATCAGACTTACTTGTTTAATGTCTTTTAAATAAGAAATTATAATTTCTTCTTTTTTTGAATGAAATACTAGTAGACTTTAGATTTGAGTTCTGTAATCCCAATAACTAGTTGTGCACAAATGTAGTAAAAATACAATAATATTCAAGCTCAATTTTCAATTACAATTTTCAAAACTGATTTACAATAAAAAAAATTTGTACAAAAAAAAAAAAAAAAAAAAAAAAAAAAAAAAAATATTTGAAATTGGAACCTGACATGCTCGTTTTAATGGAAAAAAAGTAGGATTTCTTATTTAATAGTCGTTTAAATAAATAAGGATAAATTTAAAATACACTTTGAATTAGAATATTGGGAACTTTGAGAAAGAGTAACTAGTTGATTCAGACAATGTGAAAATAGAGCGTTTCAATTTTCATTATTAAAAACTTACCAAAAGAAGTATTGTTATTTGTTTGACTTAAAACAAATTATTATGTGGCGATAGACAAAAAAATTAATTCTATAGAATCATATGTGCTGATCATATGCTCTATTTCTACATAATCATATCTGCTGCTCATGTGCGCTAATTCTATAGAATCATATGTGCTGATCATATGCTCTATTTCTATAGAATCATATGTGCTATTAATACTAGTTTAACTTATTAAATATATTTATGAGAAATAATAGCTTTAATATGAGATTAATGAAAATAAATATGTTTTATTCTTCGTCGAAGGTCATACTAGAAATCTTCAAGCAGTCCTTGGCCCATGATTTAGTTGATTCAAACACAAATCTTAAAATCTAAACTATCTCGTTCCATTAATAAACGGACATATCGCTCTCAAATAAAACGGCTGAAATAATGATAATTTATTCCTTCTGGATACGAAATACGACCTCGATTTGAATCCTGTAAACTTCAGAATCTGCAGTAAGCCGAAATCACTGAGAAAACACAGTATTATTCATGTTCATGTAGCCATTGAACTTCCGAAATCCTTGCAAAGTATCAAGAAATGACACTTCGATAATCAATCACGCGAATATCCCATATGAGTCTTTAAACACTTTTGAAGGATAAAATTAGTTCGCGTAGTCCGCAGCTGGTCTGAGACACCACTTGAATGCCTAATTTATGATCCCCTTTTAGCCCAGCCGTGCGTTAACAAAAGCTTCTCGAATAAGTCATGTCACCCCTATTGTTTCCGGCACCGATATAAATCAGCGAAGCCATGTATTTTTGACAGGCCTTCAAAGTCGCTCTTTGTGTCAGTGGATGTCAATATCGTAGTGAATCCTTTGCCTTTTACGAATCTGTCGAGATGGAAGAAGTAGATGTGTCCTTTTATTGTCATAAAATGTGCAGTGACGATGCAAAAAATCAACAATATAAAAAATTTATTGATATTCATAAAAAGTATTAACCAGTTTCGTTTAATTGATTATGGTTAACTAATTAATTAATTTTTGGAATTTTAATTAACAACTACTAATTACGGTGACCAGTTACAGTTAAATTAAAATTAAAAAAAATGATAAGCCAGTGAGTATGTTGGATATGTATATTAAAATGAGCATTCAATTTCATTAAAAAAAACAAAAAATATTCTATTAATAAATGGATTGTAAGAAAAGAATATATATATTCAAAAGAATTCAATTATATATATATATATATATATAGATCTGCATGTATATCCAAATCAAATCTTTATGTACTAAATATTTCACATAATACGTAAGTTATAAAGGCAGTTGAGTACAGTATGCATACTTTCTTTCTGTACACATGAAACTAAATGAGTTGTTTTTGTACACGCAAAACTAAATGAGTTGTTCCAGCCCCGATATAAATCAGCGAATCCATGTATTTTTGACAGGCCTATACATATTATCATATTATTTCGTCATATACAAAGTCATATAAGGCCAGCGAGCGCCTGCTTCTCGCCTTAAACCTTTTTCCCGGTCCGTGAGGTTTATCACACTTTTATAAAATATATTTATTTTATAATGTCCACAGTAGTGAAAATCAATGTATTAAAAATACATTATGTGTGCATCCATATATTAAAAAATTAACTGTCGAAATTATGAGAAAAAATTAACTTTGATTTTAAAATAATATTTTTGCGAATGTATGACAGATATTTACAGTTATGATTTCACAGTTATGAGTCTACAGTTATGAGTTCACAGAATTATTTAATTATATTCTCTGAACTCATGATGAGTGTTCATCTTGGAACATCTAATATAACACGTTCTAAGTTTCACTTTAAGTGACCTCAGTGACGAAGTGGCCATTCCTACGCACGCACAGTTGATTGTTGATAACATGCCGGACTCTTAGTTAAAGTTGTTAGCGCTTCGGGTTCAGCTTACACCGGCGAATCGTTTTTTTTTTTTTAAAATAAAAGTGATCAAACACAAATCACGCTCAAGCATAACGCGTGCTATTTTGCAGCACCAATTAAGATGTGCAAATATCCAAATTGAGATCGATTTTCAAAAGCTAAGTGAGAGAGTGGAGAAAAGAATATCGCACTAGTAAAATAAACATTTTTTAATGATTTCATTTTTCGTATTTCATATATATTTACATATATTTTATATCTCATTTTTAGAGTTATATATTTCTTTACAATGTGCGTTTCGCATCCTTATTAATAAATTATATATGTTTAAATCTAAGAATAATAATAAATACAAAAATAATAACTCATTATGTTTCAATCTTTCTCTCAAAAAAATGTCTATAGTGGGTCTAAATCTAATATGGGGATATATAATTTTTTATGCTGTCAGTGGAGTTATACATTTCCAAAGGGGCACGCAAGATCATTTGAGTGGTTTTGTGATTTTTGGTGGTTCATCATTTGGGTGGGGTGCATTTGTGAGTAGCAGCCGTAAAAATTAGAGCCATGATCTCAAACATCATTTTCTCCTATCAACAGCTTCTTTGTGTTGCTGATATTCCCAGTATTGGAATTTCTTCTGCTTTATATACCAACCAGATTCAAAATTGCGATGTTCTAGAGCTCGAACTGTTCATTTATTGGAGGCTAACTCATAATTATTTGCACGTTGTAGCGAAACGAATAATGCTCAAAATGTTTTGATTTATAATGGTAAACAGAACTTCACTTCAATCATATAAATCTCTCTTCTTGGGTGAGTTTCTTTTCGTCTAATATGTATTTAAAAGAAAGAAAAGAAAATATACTTAAAAATTTTCCATTCATATGTACTGCATATTTAATGATGTAAAATCATAGTAAATAAAAATATTTTTATAGGTAATATTCATTACTAATAACATTTCTAAGAGTCTATGAATAGTTTTAAAGATATCTTCAATTTTTCCACGATTGCATTCCAATATTTTTATCTATATGAAAAAAGCCTTACATATTGCAGCGCATAAATTTTACATTTTATAAAACATATTTCATATTCATTTGAAAAATATTTGTTCATTATTAGTAAATTCACATTCGCAAAATCTGAAAAAAAATATTATTTCTGGAAAGAGACATCAAAGATGTTTTGAGATAAATATTTAAAACAGCATCGAATGCTTGGCATATTTTATTGAACTATGTTTTCATATAATGTCTTTGCTTCATAACTTTCAAACCTTAAATCTGGAATTCATAATTTTTAATGTGTATTTTTTTAATTCTATGTACATATATATATATATATATATACATAATTTATGTATGCCAGATTTAAAGTAATTATCATAAATTTCCATGGATTCAAAAATTGTTACAAATATAATCACATATATTCATTAAACAAAAAAAATATTGTGAGAAGTGTTGCAGGTAAAAGAAACATTATAAGGATGGTCGAAATAAGAAAAAAAACATATTGTAATATCAATGATTTTCAAAAATACTTTTTAGCTGTTGGACAAAGAGCTTAACACTAAACTTATAATGTAAGAAAATGACATTTAACCACTGTAATAGCGATTATATTTATAATAATTGATACAATAAATCCATTGAACTCATTAGAAGTTTTGTGATAGCGCAGTAGAGTTCAGAAGGCTCAGATTTGAATGAATCCTCTGACATCATCTATTGTAGTTATTGTTGTCAGAAACAATGAGACTTGATGGCGATTGTGACATCGTGTGTAAAGAGTCTCGCATCTATAATTTGTCTGTCTGGTGCGAGTTTTCAACGACATTTCTCCTATACGACATGCCAATATGGCCTATTCATGCTAATACAGAATAGTTACTATCAGAAGTCTTGTCCTCATTACTCGTCGGTAGTCTACACATAGCATACTGAAATGGAACTTTTAAAATACGTATGTAATACATTTATGTGTGTGTGAATATCCATTGAATGATAATGTATTGTTATTTTTAAAGCACTCCTTATTTATTTATTTTTACCTTCAACACATTATAAACTATTTAAAAAAATACTTTAAGGTGAGCAATAAATTTGTTTGAGACAGATAATTTAAATACAAAAATGCTATTATTTTCGAAAAAGAATCTGGATTTCTATTATATGATATTTTAGTATTGTGTAATTTCTGTTCAAAATAGTCTAGCGGTTATCATGCTATACTTTTGAACTAAGGAAGATCGAGCGAGATGAACTGAGGGTTATTACGTTTACAGTGTGGAAAGGCATGATAAATGTGTAGATCAGAAAGTGTTTCCGTTGAGGAGACAGAGGCAGCTGCGGCCTCTCTGCCCCAGATGTAGCAAATATAGGCGTTTATTTCAATTTGTTTTGGTAGTAAGAAATCGCACCTCAAATGAGTAAATTGCAGCTTCATTTCATGTTTAAGAGGGAGAAGAAACTCTCCTTTTTATCAAGTACTTTTCAGATATGTCATCTGGGGCAGGGTTTTCCAGATCCGAAATAAGGACTTCCTGGCCTTTCATAACAGTTCCCAGCACATACACGAATCTCTTAGTTTAATTTCGCTTGTTGGATTATGAACGAGGTTTCACTTGTTCAGAAACATATCGCACCCATACAAACATATATTCATGCTGTTATCATACTTCATGAGAAGAGAAAATGTTGGCAATCTTTGAAGAAAAGGTGCTACGCACTATTTTTGGTGGTACCAATGATAATGGAAATTGGCAAAGAAGATACAATTGTGACTACAAACTTTTTAGAGATATTGACATTCTAAAATTTGTTAAACTGAACAGAATGAGATGGGCCGGTCATTTCATGAGAATGGATAGTGATAGAGCAGCTTTGAAGGTTTTCAATGTAACCCCTTTCGGACAACAACCAAGGGGAAGACCGAAAAAGAGATGGGTCGACTGTTTAGACTCTGATGTTAATGTTATTAAGAAAAAAACTGGAGGTCCACGGCCAAGAGGAGAATTGCCTGGCTGGATCTTTTAAAGAAGGCAAGGCCCACAACTGGCTGCCGAGCCAGATATGATGATGATCATACTTCATACTGCCACGCTTATACATGCAATTATAAATTTATATTTTATTTAATATGTATGCCTGACTCTTGAAGCAAATTATTAGCTTTTGTTATAGAAGTGGAGATACAGAAACATACCTTTTTGAATGCATCGAACAGAGAGAAATTATTTGTGTCTTCATTTGATAGGAAATATTAGAACGAGTCTCCTGGCAAACTTTAACCAACCAAAGCCATAACGTAGCACTTAAAAACAAAAGGAAAAAGTATCGAATTTCCTATAGAAACGCTAGTTATATTTCCAGTTTTGAAATTTGTATAAAGTTAGTAAGATTTATTGAAAAATAAAATATTAAAACCTTTGCCATTTGATTTTTCTGCATTTTAACTTTTATGATAACTTGTTTCTAAGTAGTTTTGTAAAGTAAATAATAATGTAAAAAGTCAAACTATTTTTAAAAATAATAATATTCTATGCATCTTTTAAATAACTATGGAAAATCGAATTCAAGTAACTATATCTTTTAAATAAATAAGGAAATACTGCTCAATACAAAATAATGCATCAAAACTGAATAAAATTGCTCAATAACATAGAGTCTACATATTTTATTTTTTGCTTTTCATTTCTTTAAATATTTTTCCAATCCCATGCTCTGAGATATTAATTTGAAAATTTTATCTTAATGTTTGTTGATACATGTTTTCTTCTCATGAAATAGAAGGGTTTCTGATCATTTTAAAACTTATTATCCATTAATTCTTTAAATAAGATATAGTACTTGGAATATCATTCACATATCAATTCAGTAAGCAAAGATTTTTCATTTTTAACACATTCGCAATTTTCCTTCCTTTTAATTATTTCTTAGTAATATTCCCACATCTAAATAAGAACAGGAATAAGATTACTCTCAATCAATTTTATTTTATTGGAAAGCTAATGTACAGGGTTTTAAAATTTTAACAAACTAATTAATACATTGATATTCTCAATGCATAATTTAATCTTGAATCATCATTAGAAGACATAATTAAAGATGCAAAAAAGTTCACAAGATTTATTTATTGATTTTTACCTTTTATAATTTAATCGTAATCATAATTGTTGTTCATTAAACCGATGTCACTCAAACAGTGAGATGGTATTTCACATGAGGACGAGATAGTTATCTTTCATATTGTCAAAGCATAATATTTTGTATTATTATTTTTGGTACTTATAATTGATATTTATTAATAATACATTCAAACTACAAAAATTTATGATATAATTACATACATCGATAAAAGATGCAATTTAAAAATTAAAAAAAAAGAAAAAAGAAAAAGAAATATGGACCAGAACAACCAGGAAGAAAAGTTCTGAAGGAAAGCTTCATTCGAATTTATTTTTAAAAGTCGATTAAAGCTGTATCTGCTGCATTTATGGGTTCCATGTAAATGAAAACAAAAGTCCTTACAACCATTTTAAATAACTGGAAAGACATTAATTATTTTGTAATCATATAAAATATGTAATTAAATGAAATAGTAGAAATTAATTGCATTTAATAATTTTAAATAGCTTTTTTAAAATTTTGTAATATATTCTTAAATATATTTTAAACAAATTATTTTTTTGTAATCAAACTTAAAAATCTGTAAATCTAAATCAAAAAGTTTAAAGAAATTAATTGAAAATTAAAAATTTATAATTTAAAAGTGTATATTAATTAGAAGCAATTTGGGCAAAATTAAATTACTTAAAATTACCATTTGAATAAAAATCTTCAAATGTTGAATATGGTTTTAATTTAGTTATTTTTAGCGGCTTTTCATTATTTCCTAAAATTCTCTACGTTTCATTAAGTTTTTTGTATAACTTACTGATTATTCATTATGAAAATTCAAACATAACAATTTCCAATTAAGGAACTGATCAGTACAATTTTTTACAACTTTTTTTTTGTACAACAATATTTTTGAAAGTGAAATGAAAAATTTCAAAGGATGTTGTTATTTATAATATAAGTAATACATTATAATACCAAATTGCTATTAAAATATTCTAATTTTTAAAAAGTTTAAGTCTTAATTTAATATTCATGACTGCATAAAAATTTATCTAATTAACTTTACTATTAACAAAGTGATTTTCAGTGATATTTTACTTTGACTTGAATAAAATTAGTATAATTATAAATCCATAGGATATTTCAGATAAGTTAAATTCAGTTTAGTAATTTTTTATTATAAAATGATGTAAAACTTTTAATAAAGAACTTTTTGTTTCTTGAAAACATTTGTCTGTTCAATATATTCCCTTAGTACTTTTAAGTTAATTAGTTAATTTTCTCAAATTACATTCAATTTTAATAGACTAAAAAATTCCTTGTTAAAATAATCTTAAAATTTTCTTCAAGTAACTTTGTAACTTTTTAAAGAATGATTTGTATTACATTTCTTAAAATACATTTCTATCAACATTTTTTGAAAAAAAATATACTTTTTCTAACAATGCGATATACCAAGCCTTCAATTTAAAGGTTAAAGAGTGATTTAATTCCTATTTAAAAAGTAATAAGTAAAAACGACAATAACTAAATTAAAAACAACTGTAAAACGTACTGCTAGGACATATTCTTTAAAATTAAGAAGAAATATACTTTAAAGACTTTATAGAGAAAATACTGTAAAGAGAAAATATCGATCTATTTCAGTTATAGAATTTTTCTCACATTTTTTAAATTCCTATATGTGATATTTTTTGGATTAACAATAACTTGCAATTATTTTTTTTTCAGAGTCAAACCATCAAATACCCAGCTTAAAGCAGTCGATTTAAGCGTTTATGGTGAAAGAAAAAAGATTTGATTTGATTTTCTCATGATTTAAGTGACATTATTGGTTAGTATATGATTTATTATCACTGAATTCGATGACCCTATTTTTTACTCGTAAGAGTCAATGTAATTTTTAAAAAATATTTTATATTTTAATGTGACCTATTTTTGCTTTTAAATCAATGATATAAAAACATTATTAAAATAAACTTACTGTATCTAATAAATTTAATACTTTTCAGACAACTGTATATAGGAATTTTGTATTTTGAATATCTAGTACAATTTAGCACTAAAACATAAAAAATTGAAACTTTTACCAATTTATATTTAAATTTGGTGCTTGGTTATATGGCCGATCCAGTCATTCCTTTAATCAATTTAAAAGTTTAAAAAACTTTTAATTATGTATTTCTCCCACTAATAACATCGTTTCGGTATTAATGAACAAAAATGATTAATTTAAATGTGGTTTGAATGAGGAAAATAAACGCTATTAAAAATTTTGAACATTTTACTGTATTCATGATTATATTGAATGCTTCAAATAATGCACTTATTTCAATTTTTAATTATAGAAGAATGATATTTAATATTCAAACAAAAATACATTGCTCTCCAAGATACTATATGTTTGTCTCAAATTACTATGGTAGCAACGTTGAATCTTCGAAATGGTTGTTGAGGAGTGATAAAAAATCTTCGCAGGGTTATGAACTGAACTACAAAATGAAAATAACTTGAAAAATTTTATGAGAGTAAGAACCATAAAGAAATAATGCCACAAACAATTCAAAAGAGAATATTTCCATAAAACATTACAATTTCTTCTCTCCTAATAGATTGAGATTTTGTTTCATAATCAATATAATATTGATTCATAATTTGAGGATGTGGCAGTTACATTAGATAGCGAGCTATAATGCTTAGGAACAATTCAAATATGCTTTTAATATTTAAAATGATAGCAAACAATTATCTTAAATAAGTTAATAATTATCTCTCAAATTCTGAATGTGTACTACTATTTGTAAACAGTCCTTTCTTATTTTTGAAACTACAGTAAAACATGTATTTATTAATCTCAAGTTTCAGAAGATTACAGTTTTTTTTTTTTTTTTTTAAGTAAAAAAAAACGAAGTGCTATACAAAGATATGTTGCATATTCAAGATAATCTCTCTCCTATATAATTATTATGGCGGCTTGATGGCCAATTGGCTGGAGCTGTGGCCTTTGGTACTGTAGACTTCAGGTTCAAATTTTGGAGTTGGCTCAGATGTTTGTTAGTGCTTCGGAATCCACGTTAAGTTGTTACATAAACCACATAACTGTCTATTTAGCATAAAGTGTGCAAAAAAATGACAAACTAAACCTGTACAAGTACTGCTCATTAACGACACTAAAAATCAAATACAAAAATGCTTTGATATGTTCTAATATTAAAATACACATGTTTTAGCTGAATATTTAAAGAACTAAAATGATAAATGATTTCTACAAATGGCAGACAAATTCAATATCCTGAATTAGCTTTTTTTCTTCTTGTTTATTCATCAAATAACATTTTTTTCTATTGCTTCTTTTTTCTTATAAAAGGGAATATTTATACTTCTTAACACTAAGAATATAAATAATTATTTCTATTCTCTTATTTTTTATGACAGAAACTAATTACACTCAAATATTTTTTTTACGGTTATTATTCGTGACTGTTCTTCGTGTCATGTCACTAGTTATGTATAGACATTTTATTTAATGTAATTTAATTGGACAAAAGGCATACTGCCAAGGATTATAATATATTTTAGAAGTATTAAATTTTTCAAATATTTCTTTACAGTTATTAATCGTAATTGTTCTCCGTGTTATATCACTAGTTGTGTTTAGACATTTAATCTAAAGGAAAATGAACAAAAAACATACTGAGAAAGATTTTAATAAATTTTTAAGGCATTAAATTTTTCAAATATTACTTTACGATTTCTAAATTTTCCAGGTATTAAACGCTTAATATTTTGAAATGTATGGATATTTTTCTATAAATAGCTAATATTTATTAGATAAATATGAAAATTCCTACTCAACTTAAATTTAATTTATACATATAATGTTTTAAAATTAATTGGATTAGCTATCTATAACTTATATAAACTAACCTCAATTATCAATATTGGTTCATAAAACTAAATATTTTTTAAGAAAATTATGACAAAATTAAATTATTATTCTCGTCAAATTATAAAAATATTCCATTTGTGACCAAACTATAAAATGTCAAGGACCAATTCATCAATTTAAATAAAAGGAAGTTAACAAATTCGTAACTTATTCAACGAAATTTATGGTATGCAATAAATTCATATCGCATTAATACAAAAGAACTCGCGCTGGCAAAAACAAGAGTGAGGCTTTGCTTTTCGAAACAAAGTTTTTCCAACTCGGTACAAAAGACAAGCACAAAGAAATGCTAAATTCTCCAGAATAAAAGGAACAAAGAAACAAGGGAAACATCCTCATGGGGATTGAACATCAATATGTAGTGTCTCTTGGGGCAACATTGTCCAAGAAGGAAAATGCTGTTTAGGTAGCATTCTCTTTTTTTTTACAAGAAGATCAACAGAATCAAAATAAAAAAAAAGATGTGATTTATACTCGCGTAGAAGTTCATAAGCTATATCCAGTTCAAAGAATAAGCTTGCTGATAAATCCAATTCAAAAGACTGTTTACATTTTCCAATGTTTTGCTTTTATATTTAACACGAAAAAGGAAAATATATATGTAGCAGTTTATATGGCAATCTTGTCAAACCATTAATATTTTAAATGTATACAGATGTAGTTGCATATACAAATATTTATCTTTACTCAGATTCATAGAAGTATGATTCGAATATATAAGCGAATGTTTTTGAATAGCTTTCGAATGTATTCCCTCTTCTACTGCGAAGGATTTAAATCTAAATTATGTAACATGAATTAGCATAATATTTGCTTAAAAATTCTTAACATAATAATCACTATTTATTACATTACTATTTTAAATATTTACGTCTAAAATTTACGGATTATATTAAATTTTATTTATATGCTATAATAAAAATAAAGAAAAATAAACATATCTATAATAAACATTCATTTGTGGAGTTAAATTTATGATAGTAAAGAAATACTTCAGTATAAATAATTTTAATTGAATTTGAGGCTTCTGTATATGGCATTTCTAAATTTAAAAAATCGACATATGATATATTTAAGTTAGTTTTAATACAGTTACAAACTATTATTTTCAAATCTAGAAACCATTTGTAGATGTACATTATCATATATTACAAATTTAATTTATTTATTTATTATATTATATTATAAATCCTAAATTTAATTTCAGTTCTGAAATTTCTATCTTATCAAAAACAGATTTAAAGGATATTTTTTTAGTAATTATGCAATATAGATATTTATATCTGTGTATGATCATCCTCAGTAATTATTTTTAAGGGCCTATAGTTATATATATAAAATATTTAATATATAATTTTTTATTTGTTGAGAATTTCATTCTAGTTTATTAAAGTTTAATTTAATTTAATTCTAATTTATAAATTTAGTTAAAATTTAAATGTCTACAGGTATTTAGAGTATAATAAAATGAATAAAAAAACATGAGAAAGCATGCTATAAAAATACCATGCAGAATTGTTACAGAAGCAAATAATATTTTCCAATCCTTATTGTTAAGTGAAAAGTTATTAAGAGCAATATAGACCATTACATTGTCACTGACAATATTTTTTCATATAAACTCGATAACTAACATACTATATCTAGAAATCAGTGATATTGACTGGCCTGTAGGTATGTTAAGTATAACGAATAATGAATACTGAGCTTGAAGACATCGAACAAGACTAATATGCAGCACTTAAATTATTCAATGTTTATCCGCATAATCCATAAGTGTTCTTTTTCTATTAAATAGTAATATTCACTAGTCAATCATCTATAATAAACAGACAACGTGTTTGATCAACATTATACGTCCTGATAAATTGTCACCATATTTTTTAAGATTTGTGAACTGTGCACATTTAAATGTAAGTGAAATATTTTGTACTTTAATGAAATTCCAGCTTCTTATACAAATCATAAATACATATTAGTGGTGGAAAAACAAAACGAATAACATTGTTTGTATTTATTTTATACTTAAAGAAATATTTCAAAATATTCTTTTAAAACCTTATTTTTATTGCGTGAAAAGAGGTAGATTTTGGTATAACATTAAAATCTGAATGAAATTTTAATCAAAATCAGCAGCTTGTCAAGAAATATTTGATTAATAAAACAAATTAGGTGAGAATAATTATAGTTAATTAACAATCAATATTTTCAAAGCAATATTAATGTTTCGCTTATTAGATTATTTTAACATTAAATCCAGGATGATTTAAAAAAATAGCCTTGATTACAAATAATAATATCCGTTGTAAATAAAAAGAGTATGTAAAAGAAAAGGCCATAAAAAATTCAAAAGAGAGTACGTTACAAATAGTCTATGAAACCCCTTCTTGATCATCTAAAGCTATAGATAGCCAAGGCTACTAGACTAATAGATTAAATAAACACATGTTCTTAACACAGGTTACAGGTTCTTAAACTACTAAATGTATATTTAATGTATTTGATATACATACAGAAAAGTACAAGTTTAGTTTCACTTGTCCACATCTTGTAAAAGTCCAAGAGTTTGGCACAATTTCGTTTCACATGCCTTCCAAAATACAGACATGAGAAAAATTGATATTATTGGTAAAAGAAAATAAGGTCAATGAATGTCATTTAAATTACTCATCAGGTTATAAGATATAAACATCAATCAGAGGTCAATATTGTTCAGCATCTGTTTATGGTAATAGGACGTTAAATGTTATGATTTACAGTGGCCAAAAGCTATCCCATCGATGGCTACTCATCGTCAATCAGCATTTAGTCCGATATAATTACGAAAATTTATCATATCATCTATAGAATCTCTTTCTCCTTACATATGAGAATCATTTCAATGTCATGGGTTATTCTAAACATCAGTTAATATGAAAAGATGCAAGAACATGATTGTAGCCCATTAACATCAAAAAAGAGACTTTATGGTTGTCCTGACTTGTATATTTGAGGAGAGTACAATAATAAATTGGCGACAATAAATATTTTTTAATTAAGATCAACGAACATAATGTCAAATGAGATCGCTACTGTTCATACTGAACATTCTCCTCTAAGAAAATACCACCAGTTGGCGAGTAAAACTGCTTAGCATATGTATACGCCAGTTGTGGTCCTCTCATCAATGGAATTACGTTCTTCTTGAAGATGATTAATTATCATAACGAATTCTAACGTAGATTCAATTATTATGGTTATGGTAATCATGCTTTGTTCATTTGGGAAACAATTAGTCATTTTTCCCAAAGAGATATTGATCGACAAATATAATGACAACTGAGATAGCTATTGTCCACAACTGACCTTCCTCTTCCAAGATACCAACACCAGTTAGACATCAATATTGTTCAGCAATATTGTTTAATATTGCAATATTGTCGTAATATTGTTTAATATTGTAATATTGTCGTAATATTGTTTAATATTGCAATATTGTCATATTGTTGCCCAATATTGACACAATATTGTAATATTGTTGCACAATATTGTCGCAATATTGTAATATTGTTGCACAATATTGCTGCTGAACAATATTGTAATATTGTTGCGCAATATTGCTGCTGAACAATATTGCAATATTGTTCAGCAGCTGTGCTCAGCTCTTTTTCGATGTTTTAAACTTCGTTTTTATAAATGACAATGCCAAACTATATAGGACTGGTGTTGTGCAAGAGCTATTGGAAAAGAAAAATATCAAATAAATTTACCAGTATTTTTCAAAGTTTTAATACCCATAAATTCCATGTCCATGTAAAATGTCTAAATTTCCAAATTTTTAAATCTCAAATGTAAAATATTTTCAAGAAGCAGCTTCCTTCTCGACCACATTCACTGATTAATACTCCTGAAATAGTTTCTTGTTGACAAACACTCTTAAGTCAACAAGGACATCTATTTTTTAAGACTAAGAAACATTTATTTCTTGTTAATTCTCTTCAGCAGACAATTGTTTCTCTGATGGCGATTAAACCTTGATTCTTCATTATTACTGTACAATCTATTCATTTTTTTCTCTCATATGCTTTTCTACGACAAGACAAAACGCCCCATACCCCTTTCCTGTAAGCTGATTTTTCATGATTCCCATGTTATTTCTTGCAGAATTATGAGAAAAAAATCAAATGAGCTTAAGATTTTTTAGTTAAAATACATCAAAAGGCATTTTAATAAGTCATTATTATTTTTAATTAATTTAAGCATAAAGATTTTTATAAAGCAAGACTTTAAAAAGTTTAATTCTGAAATTAACTTCAATTCTTTAACTAAAATACTTACTTCAAACCATTTGAAAATATTAAAGGCGGTTTTTTTTCTACATTTCTACATTTGTAATTCTAAAAGAGATTAAAAATTCAAAACTCAGAAAAGTTTTAAAAATAGAAAAATAAACTTTCGTCGAAAACATCTCTGGAGATCATGTTCACATAAAATCAGTTTTAACTTAAAAGAAATAAGGCAGATTAAAGTTAAATTCAAGTACACAAAGGTAAGTTTTAAGCTTTTAAATAAAACGCTACGGCGTTTTATTTGAGGTATTTGGTACTTTATGGGGATTGTTTATTTTTTACTAACTTTAAAGAGTGTTCAACAATAATAAGCATAGGTTAAAAAAATATAAATGTAATTCCCTAAAATTTATTAATAAGTTAGAACTAATACGGAAGATTGCAGACTAAAATATTACAGGCATTTTCCCAGAATTCTTTTCAAAAATATAACTGAGTTTTCCATTTAAGAATGCATTTGTAATCTATAAATTTAAGTATGAGGGAACCACCTAAGTTCTATTTGGAAATTATTATAGTATTCTTATTAATTATCTCTATCCAAAGATACTTCTCTGCTTTTAACTGTGTTTAATGAATATATTCACATTTGTAAGCAAAAATTATTGTGAATAAGAAATTAAATAAAAATTAAGGATTATAAGTAGTTTTGAAAAGATTAAAAAAAATTATTATTACTTCTAAATATTTTAACTCATGCAAACAAATTGATATCATAACAATTTATTTTTTATTTAACTTCTTTAGTACGATTAATAAAAATGGTAATTTAATAGTATGATTATTCAATATATAAATAATATTATCATTAAATAATAATGCCATTTATGACGATGGATAAAAATTTTAAAAATAAATTAGTTAGAAAATATGAGAATTACATTTTATAACGAATTAAATCCTTTTAAGTATGCTTTAAAAGTATGCCTTTATACCTAAAGGAAAAAAAGACATTTTTTCTAAATTAAGGAAATTTTTATTATTTCAGTTTAATAAATATTTATCAATATTTATTAATAGTTATTAATTAGCTAAATATTTATTAATATTTATTAATAGCTATTAATTAGTTAAATATTTATTAATATTTATTAATAGCTATTGAATTAGCTAAATATTTAATAATATTTATTAATAATTAATTAGCCAAATATTTATTAATAACAGTATAATTAACTAAATATTTATAAATAAATAATTTCGAAATAATAATAAATAATTAGCTAAATATTTATTATTAGCTAGATAATTAATAAATATTTTATAATAAATCCTTTCGAAATATTTTTTGTATTAAATTTTTTACAAAAAAAATATATATATATATATATGTTAACGAATAGAAATATATTCAAAGTTTCTTAACTGATAACTAAAAATCTGGTGTAAGAGTTTTAAAACCTTACTATGTACCTTAACTAAAAAAAAGTGATTCTTGAAAGAAATACTGTTTCCTTTGAATCATTTCTCCCCAGGCTAAAACGAGGTGTCGAAATTGTTATGGAATAGAATCTAAACAGTTTGATAAGTAAAAAGAAAAAAAAAAGAATTGTGTGTTATGAAAAAGAAAAGCTACAAATTTCAACAAATAACTTTCAAAGATAAAAACAGCTCCTATACTAAACTACTTTGATACAAATAACAGAATAAAAAGAAATAAATAAAAAAAAGTTGCTGGTCAATGTGAATTTCACAAGGACCTTATTTCCAACAGTTGCAGTGGGTGGAAAAAAAAAGTTTTTTATTTGACAATTGTCCTTTATGCTTTCTCTTTGTTCACTCTTTTTCAATAAAGAATATTCTACTAGGGCACATCGAAACAACGATATTTAGTTTTTGAGTTTCCTTTTTCTAACAATTGTGTGAAAATCAGAAATGTTTTTTCTTTGAAACATTCTTGCTTCCGTGATATAATAGGTACAGTTAAAATATCGCATAAAAAAAGTTTTCAAATTTGATTCGAGATTTACAAAAGTCTTAGAATGACAGGCTATCTATCTAATAAATATTTAAAAAATTATTTAATAAGTAAGCAGAACTATTTGAATTTTTATACGCTGATACAAAACTCATTAAATGATATATTTTTATCCTGCCATCATAATATGTTGTTAATTTAATTTCAGTTATGATTCCCATAATATAAGAATCAAAAGTAATATTTTATCTAATTATATGTTGTTTCTTATCCCCTTGGCAGACATCAACATCTAGGCCAAGTCCAAGGACCCATGTGGTCTTATGGAAAGGGGAAAAGGTGGGGACATCTTCTGTTGTGATGGAGCATCCGTATGTAACAAGTCTGACTTGGCTCCGTGACGCTGACTTTTAAGGGATAGGGGTTGTCAGCCCTACGCCCAACGCTCATATTGACTGGTACTTACTGCTTAAAGGGATTTTAAACTACTACAAATATCCATGGCCATCCATGGCGTCCTAGTCACTTGGCCGTCAGGACCTCTCTAATTATATAGATATTTTATAGCATTTTACCCATTCTGGCGTAGAATATGTTTAACTTAACTAAAACATTTATGCATTAAAATAAAAATAAGTTTTGCTAAATTAAAGTTCTAAATTTAGTAGAAAATGTAAACATTACAAGTATATTTTTTAATATCCATTCAAATGCCTTTTTTTAATATAAAATAACTTACTCTCATTTGTTGCACTTCTTATATACAAAATATGATTAAAAATGCAAACAATATTTATAATTATTTATATACGTCAGTAATCAAAATAAATGTTTAATAAAAAATTTTTTTACTTGTTGTGAAAAAAATTATTCAGATCTTGAAAACTTTTAATTGTGAATTATGCATATTTTGTTCTTAAAAAATTATTATTTAATATCTTCAACTTAAAGTGCTTTACTATTTATAGGTAAAAATACTATCATTGATTTGTTTTTTGCAGGCAAGGAATGAACTATCGCATATATTTTTACATTTTTTCTAATGTTCAAAATGCACTTTTTCTTTTTTGTACTGGCGAACGAGCAATTTACGTTTTTATAATGATCAAAGTATATTTTACTTTGGTAGTAATGTAAGAAATTCGACTTCGATTCCAGTTGGCTCTATTCGTTGAAATGTTCAATTTTTATTTTTTGTTACTTTCACAGACATTAAGACAACAGCAATTTTCAGTGAAAATATTTTTGAAATTGCATTGGTTTTAAATTTTGTTATTATTTGTTATTACTTTATTATTTTTTATTTTTATTCCGTGTTATTAGCATACAACTTAAATTTATTTTCTTTAATGTTATATTTAAATATGTTGTTTTATTTGAAAAAAAATTAGTTCAAGGCTGAATATATTTATTTCAGATAATTATTCTTTTCTTTTACAACAAAAATGTCAAAAAATGATAAATTTTTATTTAATGCATTATAGTTAAATTCAAAAACATTCTTATAAAATTATTCTAGGAATAAAAAAATTCATTTTGTAAGTAAGCAGTCAGCGAGCATTAATATTTGCTTATTTTTACAAATATGAATATTGGAATTACTAGACTATACATTTCTTCTTGAAATGAAAGCATTTTAGTCTTTTTTTTTATCTTTTTACATTTTATTTTGCTCGAAGAAAATAAATATTTTATTGTGAGATCATATTTTTAATACAAGCCCTTAATTAATAATAATAATAAAAAATTAGTGCTATGATTTTAGATGTAATTTAATGTATTATTTATTATTAATATTATTATTAACTTGTTACAAACTTTAAAAGGAAATCATCTAATTCAATATTTAGCAATTGAAATTAGTATATTTATAATGCTAATTTTGAATAATAAATCAAATTATAGGTAGGTATGATAGTGTAAAATCACAGTGGTTTCTATCTGAATTTAAAGGAACGTTCAGTTTTCCTTTTTCTGAAGTTTTAATTATTAAAAGCACAACAATTGACATTATAACAACATCGGTAGTCCTATACCACTTACCATGTTCCAAAATCTCGTGGAGGACATCTGGTAGTAGATTTTCAGTTTATAAATTTCTTTGGGGGTTTTTTCAAAGTCCTGCATATTTATCCTAGATCTTAATCTTAAAGTGAGATAGAGATACATCGGTATGATCATAGACCATTGACCATGTGTCATCATCACATGGAGGACATTTGGCAGTAGATTTTCAGAGTATTTAAGTCTACTTGGGAGTTTTTAAAACGATCATATTTAACAAACATCCTGGTTCCCTCTCCTGTGCGTAATTATGCATTGTAATGAAATTATACAAATTCGGCCATCATAAATGATAATGATGACCACAGGTACTTTTAAATACACTAAAAATCGCATAACTCAAAATTAAAATACTAAATCTAAATTTAAATATAAAAAGCAAAACAATACAAAACTGTCCTCTCGTTCCTAGAACGTTTGTGAATGCGTCTGTTAGAGTTTGAATTTTCTTTTCTATTTTGATATCTTTCAATTCAACGACTTCACTCCTGACTTGAATTCGAGCAACTTGAAACGAGTTAATCTTCCTGGTCCTATATGTTGTCAAATAAGGGTGACATGGGGTCTTCCGCCATCTAATAATATTATACTAAAACGACTCAATCGCCATTCCCTGTATCGGTTGACGAAAAGAAAAAACACTATTTTCCAGTATGTTGATGAAAAATAACAATAAAATCAAATTTATTTCCAGATTGTATGTTTCGAGCACTTTTCAATTTCTCATGGAAATGACACCTTGTATTTTTATATGATAAAAATAAAATAATCTTTGTTTGTATTCAGAAAATCTAAATTTATGTTCAATCTTTAATAACTAGTTACTTATTAAATGCTTGATGATGCTTGTTTGAAATGGATTATAACTCTCTTTAGATTATAATGTCATCATCTACACTAAATACCCTATCTTCAATTTGAATTAAGGCTTAAAATGCATTCATTAAATGGAAAACAGTTCTTTGTTGTGATCCTCTTTTTCAATAAATCAAAACGTGATTTTTAAAGCTGGCAATAAAATATCTAAATAATAATTTAAAACCATTTCTTGCTTT
>BPLQ01003916.1:0-73010 GCA_021605075.1 Caerostris darwini | reverse complement strand
TAAAATAATTATCGTTAAATAATTGCAGGAAAAATAAAATTTGAGGCATAAAATACTGAGCCGATTTTGAAATATCAATTAAAAGAGTTTATTTATAGAATAAATTATTTTCTAAGCAATTAAAGTATTGTTTCTTTAAAATTAAAGGAATATTCTGATTTTCCCTCTGATTTTTTAATTCTCTACTAATGTAGCTAATAATTTAATTAATTATTTTAAATATTAATTAAAATGAATTTCGTTTTGTCAAACAATTTTTTGTGTAACATAAAGTCATCCTTTAAAATCTACATAAATATCTTTAAAATATTTTGGAATTCACACTATATCACACGAATACGAGATTGTTTTTAGTCCAAGAAACCTTTTTCTATTTCTCAATCATCCAATGAGAATGATTATGTTCCCACAGCAAGCATTTATGCTGATGCCGCACTACATAGATGCAAAAATTGAGACGATGGACAGACGGGAGACGGGAGATATTACATTTATGGGTAAAGGCCCGGCATTTATATATTATACTGGAGAAAACCAAGAAAACTACTCAAACGAAGGAACCTAACTACTCATACAAATTACTAAGCAGTCTATATTATAATTATATATTATATAGATTATAATCTATATTAAATTATTATAGTCTAACTGCTCATACAATCGTTATTCTGAGTCATCTCAATTTTCATGATGCTTACATATATCTTGTTTCAATTCCTTCTATTAGCTCACACTCTCCATATATATATCTTGTTCAAATTTTCAATCGCTAATAAAACACTTTTTATTCATCCACTCAAGTTAAAATACATTTTTTTGAACTTGTAATGGATGACACTTGATGTTAATACAGGTTTTTCAAATATTAATTCAGTAATTAAATTACATTAATTAACTTTAGTTAATTTTAGCATATATCTACCAATAGATGGCGCCAGATAAACGTAAAAAAATGAATGAAAATTATTTATAAAGGACTTTCTGCAACATAGTGAAAAAAAAGTAGGAATTGGCTTTACATTTTTTTTTTTTATATTACTTGTTTTTGTTGTCGTATACCCTGAACAGTACAAGAAAATCAAATATCGTGAGGCACCCGAATAATACTGGCTATGCTAAATGCCAGCTTGGAGTATAAATTCTCTTACGAGGGATAGTCCAGACAATGTATGGCGGCTGCCACAGCTGGGCAATCAAAGACACAATGAGGAGTCAGCTCGACATCAGGGTAGTTGTCACATTTTTGATATTTTTAGCGTCATCAGCAGAAATTTTCATATTTTTGTGGTACTTCATTCATAATCTTGTCGTAGCTGTGTTTTTGTCGGCATTCAGTTCCGTAATTTGGTATTTAGTCTTAGAAGGAATTATAAATTTAGATTTTGCCAAAAAATTTGCATCTGCAAGAGAAATATGAATGGCGGTATGATCCAGACTTTTAACATTCTCAATAAAAGAATCTGCAATTTCATTCAATTCCAAATTAACATGATCAGGGACCTACTGTAGGAAATACATCTGTGTAAACAGCAGATTTGTTCTAAAAGAGATATAATGTTCAAGATAATATTCTGAGAGTACATATCTGGATTTTAAAAACTTGATTTTTGTCACTCTATGGTCTTTTTTAACACACTTTAGGCTAATTAGCCCAAGACTTGCAGTTTAACATGAGTTCCGAACCGCTAATAAACATCCATGCAACAGCCTGCATTCGAAACTGAACCCTGTGGCTCCAAAGGCCGGAGAGCTAGTCACCTTTAAAACATATAGCGCTAGTCACCTTTAAAAAGCGGCCTGATGTCCATCAGGCCCCTTTTTAAAGGTGACTATATGTTACATAAAATATTGTTTGGTAACCCGAAATTAAAAACAATTAGTTAGATTATTAATTATATAAGATTACTAATTATTTAAAAAAAAACCCGAGCAAAACCAGAATATTCCTTTACTTTTAAGGAAACAATACTTTAATTGCTTAGAAAATATTTTATTATATTAAAAAGTCCTCTTAATTCATGTAAATTAATTGGTAAATTTTAAAAATAAACATAAAAAAATATTAATTCAAAAAGCTCTCCACTTAATTCAAAAATGTCTCGGTATTTTAGGGCATAAATTTTATTTTTAATGCAATTATTTAACGATAATTAATTTAATTAATAATAATTTTCTTGACGATTTACTTTTTAATATAATATTTTTTTACCATTATTTAAAATCGCCCAGGAAAAATGAACCAGTATGGGAATAGAATAAAAAAAAATTCATATTTTTTTTCCTTTTTGGAAATTGTATTCCATTTTAATGATGAAATGTTATCATTCGAAATAATTTTCTCAGATGTATCAGCTGCAATTATTCTCTACTTTTTAACACTAATTAACAGTATGCCTTCTTACTGAAAGATACAACTTCTTCGCAATTTACAGTTTGTCATAATTCTCGAGGTAATTTTTTTTTTGTAGAGAAGAGTATATTTCCTATTTTTTGTAGCTCCCTTGATATTTTTTTAATAAAGGAAACGAAAAGAAATGTTTTTCCAACTTATGCGTAAAAGTTTTTTTTTTTAATTTTTTTTTTGTTAAATAAAGAAGTCTTGCTTCTCATTTTCAGTTTAATGGAAAAAAAATACTGAAAATGTAGAACAATTAAGTAGTAGAAAGAAACACTTTCCTTCAAGATGTGAAAATACAATTTTTGTAGAAATGAAACTTGTTCTAAAATAAAAACATTTGCCATATTTCGTTACATGTATTTTTTTATTCACTATTCTCTCATCATTAATTATTTTATGTATCTTAATAATACTTATTAATTATTATAGTTTTTGTTAATTAATATATGAAACGGAAAAATAATTAAATATCATACATAAAAAATAGAACGATAATGGATCACAAGAAAAGGAATAGTTGTAAGAAAACAAATTGAAATAATGAAAAAAAACTTAAACCGGTATTATTATTATTAATTATTTTTTGGATTTCCCATCTTGGCACACTATTATTATTTATGCCTTGTTATCAATAGTTATCTTGCCAGTAAATTAGCTTAAATGTACAGTACATGGATGTATAAATAATTAATGTAAATTAGTAGAAACTTCTTGATCTGTGACTTATTTTTTTAGTTTACTTTTTAATGATCTTAATTATTATTTACTAGATTTGAATTTATTTAATTTTTAATTAGATATATTAACATCGTATACAGTTAAAAATATGAAATTTGGATTGAATATGATTTTTGATATCTGGAATATTTAATGTTTTATTCAGAATGTTAAAATCGGAAATACCCAAGTTTTCCTCGGTACTACTAAGATAAGATGCACTAAAATAATTAAAATTTTCTTCTTAGTTGATGATAATTGTTAATTGTACAAATGAGTTCGAATAATCTATGATATCTTAAGGCTTTTGAACTTTTTTTTATTATGAGTAAAAAAAAGTTCAAAAGAATTAAAATATCATAGATTATATGAACTCTTTTGTACAATTAATTCAATGCTTGCAATTCCTACGTAATTTATTTAAAGCTATTATTGTAACAGTAAAAACCGGTCCTCTTTAAACACAACAAATATCAAACCAACTATTTAAAATATTTCTTAATTAATTGCTCAGCCTCAAATAGTATCACTCGAAATAGAATTTCGTACGAATTAAAATATTCAAATGCACACAGTTATAGAAGTGCCTTAACTGAAATACAATTTAAATCTTAACTTTTCCTAGCAAAAACAACAATCAAGTGGCAACAACTTCTCGTAAAGAACGACTGAAATGCATTCCATAAAAGCATAAAGCTGCAGTTTTTACTTTTATATTCTTGTAATTAAATCAAGAGAGTGCCCAATATCTTTAGAATAAAACATGAAAGCAAAGCAGCAAAAGACATCTTTCTTCTGGTTCCAAGTTTCGACATCACTTTCGAATGGTGCTCCTCTACTTGTAATGATGTTCTTCGCTGAATAACGACGTAACAGAGAAGAAGTTCCAAGACATTTTTTTTTTTTTACTCGTTGTCCTCTTTTAACTTTTAATGACGAGAACTTTACAATGGACGACTGAGAGAAAACAGGAAGATGTATTTTATATTCGTTTCTAGAAATTGATCGTTAGTCGTAATGAGGATAGCAAAGTTATAATTATGCTTTCCAATCTCAGATGCAAATCCAGTTCTGCCCCCCTTTTCTTCAGTGTTTTATTGTAATGACGGAAAAGTTATTTTAAAATATAAATTATTGGGCTTATCTTGTTAAAGAAGTGCGTTTTCTGAAGCCTAAATGTAGGTGCCACGTTAAGTATTTTTATTGCCATATTTCAGTGTTCGTAAAGATTATTGCCTATTCTGTTTTTAAGAATGTACTTCGTAAAGAGTGGAAGGGCAATTTTTGATGATGGTTAAGAGAGTTAGCTTTATTTTGAGAAAATACTTTTCCAAATATGCGATTTTGGATGGAGTTATTTTGATTTGTTGAACTTAAATATATTTAAAAATATTTGCTTTAAATATATTAAATATTTGCATTTAAAATATTTGTTTAAATTATTTTCTAATCAGATATTTAAAAGCATTTTGCATTTTTTTATATGTGTAATGTACATGTATGATGTATATAAGCTAAAGATTGGCTTTGGTACCTTTTAACTATTCTATTCCATTAATTCAATATTCTGAATCTTATTACATACAACTAATGATATTTAACCAGAATTATAAAGGGAGACTTTACAAAATGTAATTAAATCCTTAATTAATCAGTGAAAATAGTTAATGTATCAGTGTAACACTATTTATATTATTTATGCTATCAATCAGTTTAGAATGCCTTTATATTTTTGGAATATATTAATTATAATTAGAAGCAAGCAGAATTGTTCAGTTAAAAGATTCATTAAACAAATTAATAAAAAGGGCGACTTTTAACACCTTTCTTAATCAGAAAATAGTTAATTATGTTTTATTATAACACTAATTCTTTCATTTATAATGACACCCTGATGGCATTTTATACGCTAAATTGATAGCTTAAATAATATTAGTCAGTTATAATATTTCAGTTATTATTCTAGATATATATTCTAGATAATATTATAGTAATTCTAATACTCTTTCTAGTTATAATTATGAAGCTAACAACCTTCTTAAAAAGAAAATCAATTAAAACAATTAATTATGTTAAGTATGCACTATTGATATTATTTATGCCATAAATTTAGCGATTATGACGCTTTTATATTTTCCGAATAAAATAATTCTAACTAAAAGCAACCAAAAGTATTCACCTACAAGATTCATCAAACAAAGAAAATTTTTTTCAATCAGTTTTTCAGCATCAGGTTTTTTTCAAATGCTATCTCAAATCAACTCCAATACTTAAATTCCGTTTCAGAAACATGGCCTGAAAACAGGCCTCAGAGCAAAAGCAACAATAAAAAGAAGTAGCATCTTACCTTATCGAAACTCCTTCCTCATAAGAGAGTTATTACTTTTATATTTCGTGAAATTAAATCGAGTGACTACCGAATATGATTAGAATAAAACAGTGTAAATTCTATCCAAAACGAGTATAATAGATCCTTCTGGTTCCAAGTTCTAGACATCAGTTTCGAGTGGTGCTTATCTACTTGTAACGATGTTCTTCACTGAGTAACGACGTAATAGCGATGTTCGATGACTTGAGTTTTTCTTTTGGATTAGATGTCCTCTTTTATCTTTTAATGACGAGAACTTTACAATGGACAACTGAGAGAAAACAGGAAAAGGTATTTTGTTTTCGTTCTATTTTGTATTGTTCTTTGAGCTGATCGTTAGTCGTAATGAAGAAAGCAAAGTTTAAATTATGCTCTTTAATCTCGAATTCAGATCCAGTCTTCGCCCTCTGTTCAGAGATTTATTGTAATAATGGAATATCATCCTTAAAATAAATTGAGTTTATCTTGTTGAAGATGTGTACTTTCTGTAAATGTTAAATGAGTGTTTTTATCTTGGTTGGCATATTTCAGTGTTTTAAGAAAATATTGCTCATTGTATCTTTAAATGTTTTCAATGTTGGAATACAGCATCTAACTGCATTCCAAATTGATTTTTCCGAAATTTCTTTTAAAATTCACTAAGATTTGTTTTTGCATAAGAAAGATTTTTCAAAGTACACATTTTAGTTAATTTCTTAACATTTTTATTAAATCATTAACTATAAATTCTTATAGTTATTTTTTGAAATGTGTTGTGAATATTCAAATATTATATGAAAATTAAGTTGAAACTGAAGCTTTAATTTATAAAAATATATACTACTTTTTTCCATTTAAATTAAATTTTAAAGGGGCTTATTTAAATACTCTTTTTGTTGAAATGTTTTTTGGCCACAGAATGCTTATCCATTATAAAATAATAAAAAAAATTTATGAACACATGATAGTAAATGTATATTTACTTACTAATACATCAAATTAAGTATAAACTTTGAGAGATTTATAAAAAAATTGACGAAGCAGTATTATTATAGGAACTATTTGCAATTTTTTAAAAATATTTTTTATGAATTACAATTGATTTAGAAAAATATCTTTACATGCATCAATAAAGAAAAAAGGGAATAATTAACGAATCAACATACTTTCTATCGAAATGAATTTTATACAGAAATTTCGTACTGAAGTTTTACATAATTAATTTTATATACAAAAGATTTCTGTATCACAACTGCTAATTTGATCTGTAATTTATATTGCAACTGCTAATTTGTTCTGTATTTATATTTATTTTAGCAAATTTCCAATAAATTTGGTTATAAATTATAATAAAGATTATTACCCTATAAGAATTCTTTACAATACAAACAATATACAATGATATGCACAAGAATACATTGGCCTGCCACCACCAGGATTTGAACTTTAAACCTGTGGTACCAAAGGCCAGAAAGCTAGCCAATTGTCCAGCAGGTCATATTTTAAAGCATGACTATATGTTGCATAAAAAATTGTTTGATAAAAATAAACTTTAATTAAAATTTAAAACAACTAATTTTAATATTAATTATATAAGTAGATAATTAGAAATGCTAGAAAAACCAGAATATCCCTTTAATTTTAAAGAAACAATCCTTTAATTGCTTAGAAAGCAATTTATTCTATAAAAAACCCTTTTAATTGATATAAATTAATTGGTAGACTTTCAAAATAAACATTAAAAAAATATCAATTCAAGAAACTCTTCACTTAATTTAAAAACGTCTCAGTATTATATGCCTTAAATTTCATTTTTATGCAATTATTTAACAATAATTATTTTAAATAATAGTAATTATCTAGATAATTTATTTCTTAATATAATATTTTTTACCGCCATTTCAAAATGCTCAGGAAAAAATGGACCAATATGGGAATAGAATAAAAAAAATTAATAAATTATTTTCTTTTTGGAAATTGTATTCCATTTTAAAGATCAAATGTAATCGTCGAAATAATTTCTCAGATGTAGCAGTTGCAATTATTCTCTATTTTTTAATATTAATTAACAGCGTAGCTTCTTACTGAAAGATACAATTTCTTTCGCAATTTGCAGTTCTTCATAATTCTCGAGATAATTCTTTTTTGGAGAGAAGAGTAAATTTTCTATTTTTTGTAGCTCCCTTGGTATTTTTTTAATAAAGGAAACGAAATGGAGATTTTTTTTTTTTCCTGCCTTGTGTGTAAGCGTGTTTTTTATTATAATTATTTTTTTTATTTATTAATATTTCTTTTTTTTTTTTTTTGCTAAATGCAAAAAGTTTGCTTCTCAATTCGGTGATATTTTTCAGTTTAACGAGAAAAAAAAGTACTGAAAATGTAGAACAATTCAGTATTACAAAGAAACATTTTCCTTGAAGATATGAAAATGCAATTCTTGTAGAAAATAAAACTTCTGAATGAAAAGTAGTTTTGCCATATTTCGTTACATATATTTTTTTATTCACTATTCTCTCCTCATTAATTATGTTATGTATCTTAATAATACTTATTAATTATGAGGGTTTTTGTTAATTGATATGTGAAACGGAATAATAATTAAATATCTTATATCTAAGAATAGAAGGATATAAATCACAAAAAAAGAAATAGTTGTATTAAAATAAAATAAAATAATAAAAAACGCAAACTATTATTATCATTATTTTTTTTAATTCTAGAACTTGGCATAATGTTATTATTTATGCCTTTTCATCAATAATTATCTTGCCAGTAAAATGGCCTATAATCACATTAAGTTCATGTATATACAAATAATTAGAATGCAAATTAGTAGAAAGTTCTTGATACTTTAACTTATTTATTTAGTTTACTTCTTAATAATCTTTTTTAAGTATTTAATACTAGATTCAAACTTATTTATTGTTTAATTAGATATAATAATGTCATGCACAGTTTAGAATAATAAAATTTAAAATGTGCATTTATGACTTTTATTAAATAATTTTCTTTATTTAACCAATCTTCTCGTGCACTAAACACAAGGCTTATAAAAGTATGTAACGTGCAAAATATTTTTTCACATAATACATCAGAGACCAAAACCGAATTGAAGAAAATTATAAGGCAACACAGGGTGGAACAAAAACGAATTGAAAACAAAAGTAATACATGGGGTACAAAACCCGATTGAAAAAATAATAAAGCAATAAATGAAAGACAAAACTAGACTGGGAAAACAAACATTGGGGACAAAAAATGGATTGAAAAAATTATAAAAGTAATACAGTCTACAAAAAGGATAGGAAAAATAAAAATAAAAAACATTTATTAATAATAATAATAAATAAACAATTAAAATAAATTAGAAAGAAAAATTTTAGAAGTTGTTTATAAAGTAACTATATTAATGCTAAAATCCGAAATACCCAAGTTTTCTAATTTTTATGTTATATTGCAATAATTAAAATTTTCTTCTTAGTTAAATAACATCATGTTTGCGTGTAATAAAAACAGTTAAAAAGGATTAAAATATAATATATAAAAAAGAGGACAAATAAAAATAAAGAAAGTTATACTAAAAAATAAAGAAATTCGTTAAATTAATTCAATGCTTGGAATACCTACATGATTTATTTAAATTTAATATAACAGTAAAAGCCAGACTTCCTTAGCCATCATAAATATCAAAGAAATTATTTCAAATTTTTAGTTGATTGCTCAACATCAAAAACTGTGTCTCGAAATAGAACTTTGTACACATTAAAATATTCAATTTCACACAGTTCGTGAAGTATCTTAATCAAACTACAATTTAAATCTTTCTTTTCTTAGCAAAAACAACAATCAAGTGGTAAGAACTTCTCATAAAGGACGACTGGAATACATTCCATAAAAGCATAAAGCTGCAGTTTTTAACTCATATATCCTCCGTAATTAAATCAAGTGAGTGCGGAATATCTTTAGAATAAAACATGAAAGCAAGCAGCAAAAAACCTCTCTCTTCTAGTTCCAAGTTTTCGACATCACTTTCGAATGGTGCTCGTCTACTTGTAATGATGTTCTTCGCTGAATAACGACTTAACAGAGAAGAAGTTCGAAGACTTTTTTTTTCGACTCGCTGTCCTCTTTTAACTTTTAATGACAAGAACTTTAAAATGGACGACTGAGAGAAAACAGGAAGAATGATTTTATATTCGTTTCTTAGAGTTTATCGTTAGTCGTAATGAGGATAGCAAAGTTATAATTATGCTTTCCAATCTCAGATGTAAATCCAGTTCTGTCTCCCTTTTCTTCCGAGGTTTATTGTAATGACGGAAAAGTTATTCTTAGAAATATATTATTGGGTTTATCTTATTAAAAGAAGTGAATTTTCTGCTACCTAAGTTTAGGTAGCCCGTTAAATATTTTTATTGGCATATTTCAGTGTTCGTAAAGATTATTGCACTCTATGTTTCTAGGAATGTACATCGTAACGAATTGGAATGGCAGTTTTTGTTGTTGCTTACGAGAGTTGTGCTTTATTTTCAGGAAATACTTTTCCAAATATGAAAATTTTGATTGGAATTATTTTTATTTGTTGATTATATATATTTAAAAATATTACAAGCTTTAAGTTTGTATTCTAATCAGATATTTAAAAGCATTTTGCGTTTCTATATATATGATGTATATGATTTAAACGTTGGTTATTGTCTATTTTAACTATTCTATTCCATTAGTTCAATATTCAAAATGTTATTACTTACAATTAATAGTGGTCTGATGGCCAATTGAGTAGCTTTGTTGCCTTTGGTACCACAGCTTCAGATACGAATAATGCCGCTGCCATGGATGTTTGCTAGTGGTTTTAATCCGCGTTAAACTGTAGGTGCTTGCCTAATTAGCCCGAAATGGCCACAAACAGATCATAGACCGACAAACCAAACCAAACTGTATACAATTAATGATATTTAACAAGAAATATAAAGTGTAGCTTTCATAACAAATGAAGCTGAAACCTTTCTTAATCAGAAAATCAGTTAAAATAGTTAATTATGTTCAGTATACACTATTTCTATTATTTATTCCATGAATTTAGGGTTTAGAATGTTTATATATTTTTCGAATAAAATAATTACAATTAAAGGCAACCCAAAGTATTCAGTTGTAAAATTCATCAAAAAATCTTTCAATCAGTTTTTTTTCTAACGCTGTCTCAAATTAATTCAAATACTAAAATTCTGTTTAAAAAAAATGGGTTGGCTTCGGAACAAAAACAACAATAAAAGAAGTAGCCTCTTACTATACAGAAAGTCATTCCTCAAAAGAGTGTTATTACTTTTATACTTCGCGAAATTAAATCGAGTGACTACAGAATATATTTAGAATAAAACTCTGTAAAATCTATCTTAGAATAGATCATTCTTCTGGTTCCAAGTTCTAGACATTAGTTTCGAGTGGTACTTGTCTACTTGAAACGACATTCTTCACTGAGTAACGACGTAATAGCGAAGTTCGAAGACTCGAGTTTTTTTTTCTTTTGAATTAGATGTCCTCTTTTATCTTCTAATGAGGAGAATTTTACAATGGACGACTGAGAGAAAACAGGAAGAGGTATTTTGTGTTCGTTTCTTTGAGCTTGATCTTTAGTCGTAATGAGGAAAGCAAAGTTTAAATTATGCTCTCCAATTCAGATCCAGTCTTCCCCTTTGTTCAGAGGTTTATTGTAATTATGGAATATCATTCTTAAAAAAATTGAGTTTATCTTGTGGAAGATGTGTGTTTTCTGCAAGGTTAAAGTGAGTGCTTTTATCTTGGTTGGTATATTTCATGTATTTTAAGAAATTATTGCTCATTGGATGTTTGAATATTTGGCATGTTCGAATACCGCATCGAGCTGAAACTTCTTGTTGATTTTTCGGAAAACTGATTTTAAATTCTGTGAGAGTTGTTTTAAGAAAAAGTTTTTCCAAGTATACATTTTAGTTAATTTCTTAAAATTTTTATTAAAAACATTAACTGTAAATTCTTATATTTATTTTTTAAATGTGTTGTGAATATTCAAATATTATGTGAAATTTAAGTGAAACTGAAGCTTAAATTTATAAAAATGCGTACTAATTTTTCTTTTTAAATAAATATATTATTTAAATGTAGCATTTTAAAATTTATTTTTTGTTTGGTTTGTTGAAATGCAGTGTGTCTAAAGAATACTTATCCATTATAAACTAAGAAATTTATTAACATATTAGAAAAATGCATATGCATTTTACAATACATCAAATTTAGTCTAAACATTAAGATATATATCAGCAAATTGACGAAAGCAGATTTCTTAGTGAAACTAACATTCTATTCTTCAATTGCAAATAATAGTATGATTGTATATAAAAAAAATGTGAGTAATTTACGAATCAACTTGTTTTCTTGAAGGCATTTTATTTGTTGAAATGAGTTTCTTACATAATTTTCACTCATCGCTTCATTAATCTTTATTGAGAATCATTGTGATACTCAAACATCTCCCATCTATAAAGAATATGCAACTCCATTGTAAGGAATTTGATAGTGCGAATTCCGTAACTGGCCTGATGGCTGAGTGACTAGGACTTTTGAGCCACAAGTTTCGGGTATGAGTCTTTGCAGTGCTATGGATGTCTGTAGTGGTTCAGAATCCACTTGAAATTGTTGGTATCGATATAATATGAAGGTAGAGGGTAGGACTGACAACCCTACCTCGTAAATATCTCCTGTTTCGATATCTGCTTGTAGACGGATGACCTCGGCCACCATAGGGCTTCTGTGACAAAAAAAGAAAAATTCCGTAATATTCCGAGATTATTTGTATAGATTCTAAAGGTTTGGTTTTGTCACTCTACGGTCTTATACCTCACATTTTGGGCTCTCTAGACCAGGACCACCAGTTTAACGTGGACTCCGAACTACTCACTAACATCTATGCATTCGAACTTGAATCCTGTGACACCAAATGGGAGAGCGTTAGACAATTGTTCATCAGTCCTCATTTTAAAGGTTGTTGCATAAAATATTGCTGGGTAAAACGAAATTATGCTTAAAATTTAAAAAGAATGAATTAGTTTATTAATTACATAAGTAGATAGTTAAAAAATGCGAGGGAAAACCAGAATATTCCCTTACATTTAAAGAAACAATACTTTAATTGCTTAGAAAGAAATTTATTTTATAAAAAATCTTCTTAATTAATATAAATTAATTGATATATTTTCAAAATAAATATTAAAAAAATATCAATTCAAAAAGCTCTTCACTTAATTCAAAATCGTCACAGCATTTTATGCCTTAAATTTTATTTTTCATGCAGTTATTTAACGATAATTATTTGAAATAATAATAATTGCCTTAGTGATTTATTTTTTAATATAATATCTTTTTTTATCACTATTCCAATAAAAGCTCGGGAAAAATGAGCCAATATGGGAATAGCATAAAAAAAATTAATGAAAAATTTTCTTTTAAGAAATTATATTCCATTTTAATGATCAAATGTTATCATTAGAAATAATTTTCTAAAATGTATCAGCTGCAATTATTCTCTACTTTTTAATACTAATTAACAGTATGCCTTCTTACTGTAAGATACAACTTCTCCGCAATTTACAATTCGTCATAATTCTCGAGGTAATTTTTTTTGTAGAGAAGAGTATATTTCCCATTTTTTGTAGCTCCCTTGGTATTTTTTTGATAAAGGAAACGAAAAGAAAATTTTTCTCCTGCCTTATGCGTAAGTTTTTTATTTCTTTTTTTAACTAAATGCAGAAGTTTTGCTTCTCATTTCGGTGATATTTTTCAGTTTAATGGAAAAAAAAGTACTGAAAATGTAGAACAATTAAGTAGTAGAAAGAAACATTTCCCTTCAAGA
The DNA here is from genome assembly GCA_021605075.1 of Caerostris darwini. NCBI lineage: Eukaryota > Metazoa > Arthropoda > Arachnida > Araneae > Araneidae > Caerostris > Caerostris darwini. The sequence goes on along the minus strand of BPLQ01003916.1, from coordinate 59,666 downwards.
TAAGAAAATGTAATTTTTGTAGAAAATAAAACTTCTTCTAAAAAAACCATTTGCCATTCTTAAAAAAAAAAAGTGCCATATTTCGTTACATATCTTTTTTTATTCGCTATTCTATCATCATTAATTATTTTATCTAAATAATACGCATTAATTATTATATTTTTGTTAATTAATATATGAAACGGAATACTAATTAAATATCTGACATCAAAGAATAGAATGATAAAATTCACAAGAAAGGAAATAGTTGTTGAAAAATAAATTAAAATAATAAAACGGAATACTAATTAAATATCTTTTACATTCTTAACAAAGAATAGAATTTTAAAATTCAAAGAAAATTGGAAATAGTTGTTCATGGATCTAAAATAAATTAAAATAAATTAAGAAACTTTTTGATATTTTAATTTATTTTTTTAGTTTATTTCTTAATAATTTTCATGCAAAATTTCTTAATAGACTCCAACTTATTTAATTTTAATCAGTATTATTATTCATGCCTTAAATTTTTGGATCAATATGTTATTTTAAATATTAAAATTTTTTTTATTTAACCACATACAATCTCCTCGTGCGCTAAACACGAGGCTTACAAAAGTGTGTAACGTGCAAAAAAGTTTTACTCACAATAAATGAGGGATAAAAACGGATTGAAGAAAATAATAAAACAATGTCTGGGGGACAAAAACGGACTGAAAAAATAATAAAGTAATACATGGGAAATAAGAAAAAATTGCAAAAATAATAAAGCAATAGATGGCGGCAAAAACGGATTGAATAAAAAATTATAATATAAAGTAATAGTAAAGGAACAATTAAAAATATCAGAAAGAAAAATTAAAAAAAAAAACATATAAAGTAAGTTTATTAAATGCTAAAATTCAGAAAAACAAAAGTTTTCTAATTTTTACGATATATTTCTAATTTTTACGATCTTAGATAATAACATCACACTAACATATAATAAAAGAAATTCAAAAGGTTTAAAATATTATATATAAAAAAAATTAAAAAAAAATAAATAAATAAAAATAATGAAGGTTATACTCATTTGCACAATTAATTCAAAGATTGGCATTAACCAATACGATTTATGTAAAATTATTATAACAGTAAAAACCTAACCTCCTTAGCCACAATAAATATCAAAGAAACTATTTCAAATTTTTAGTTAATTGCTCAACATCAAAAAGTATCACTCGAAATATAATTTTGTACGAATTAAAATATTCATTCAAATGCACACAGTTTGTGAAGTGCCTTAACAGAATTACAATTTAAATCTTCCATTTCTAAGTAAAAACAGCAATCAAGTAGCAACGACTTCTCGTGAAAAACGACTGAAATACGTTAAATAAAAGCATAAAGCTGCAGTTTTTACTCTTATATCCTGTGTAATTAAATCAAGTGAGTGCGGAATATCTTTAGAATAAAACATGTAAGCATGCAGCAAAAGACATATTGCTTCTGGTTCCGAGTTTTTGACATCACTTTCGAATGGTGCTCGTCTACTTGTAATGATGTTCTTCGCTGAATAACGACGTCAACAGAGAAGAAGTTCGAAGACTTAAACAATTTTTTTTCGACTCGCTGTCCTCTTTTAACTTTTAATGACGAGAACTCTACAATGGACGTCTGAGAGAAAGCAGGAAGAGATATTTTATATTCGTTTCTTGGAGTTGATCGTTAGCCGTAATGAGGATAGCAAAGTTATAATTAAGCTTTCCAATCTCAGATGCAAACCTAGTTCTGTCCCCCTTTTCTTCCGAGGTTTATTGTAATGACGGAAAAGTTATTCTTAAAAATAAATTATAACCAGAAATATAAAGGGCGACTTTTTAAAAACAATGTAGTAAACACTTTTCTGAATCAGAAAGTGGAATGGCAATTTTGTTGATGTTAAAATAGGTAAAACTTTTCCAAATATGGAAATTCTGGATTTTTTTATTTGTATAACACAATACATTTATTATTTATATAGCGACAAACCACACTATATACAATTAATGATATTTAACCAGAAATATAAAGGGCGACTTTTTAAAAACAATGTAGTAAACACTTTTCTGAATCAGAAAGTCAGTTAAAATAGGTAATTACATTTTAGTATAACACTACATTTATTATTTAGGCAATCAGGTTAGCGTTTAAAATGCTTTTATATTTTCTGAATAAAATAATTATAACTAGCAGCAACTAGAAATAATGAGTTATAAGATTAATCAAACAAACAAATAAAAATTGGGGCTTTAAAAGAAAATGAAATTAACATCTTTCTTAATCAGAAAATCTGTTAAAATAGTTAATTATGATTTATTATAACGTTATTTCTATTATTTAAGCCATAAATTTAGCGTTTAGTATATTTTTATATTTGCTGATTAAAATAAGTATAACCAGAAGCAACCACAATTATTCGGTTACTTGATTCATCAAACAAAGATTCAATCAGTTTTTCAGCATCATTTTTTTTTTCAAACGTTACCTCAAATTAATTCAAATACTTAAATTCGGTTTCAAAAACATGGGTGGGCATCGGAACAAAAAGAACAATAAAAAAAAAAAGCAGCATCTTACCCTATCGAAACTCATTCTTCAAAATTGAGTGATTACTTTTATACTTCACAAAATTAAATCAAGTGAATACCGAATATGTTTAGAATAAAACACTACAGATTCAATCCAAAACGAGTAGAATAGATCCTTCTTCTGGTTCCAAGTTCTAGACATTACTTTCGAGTGGTACTTGTCTACTTGTAACGACGTTCTTCACTGAGTAACGACGTAATAGCGAAGTTCGATGACTTGGTATTTTCCCTTATGGATGAGATGTCCACTTTTATCTTTTAATGACGAGAACTTTACAATGGAGGACTGAGAGAAAACAGGAAGAGCTATTTTGTATTCGTTTCTTTGAGTTTGATCGTTTGTCGTAATGAGGAAAACAAAGTTTAAATTATGCTCTCTAATCTCGAATTCAGATCCAGTCTTCGCCCTTTGTTCAGAGATTTATTGTAATTATGGAATATCATCCTTAAAATAAATTGAGTTTATCTTGTTGAAGATGAGGTGTACTTTCTGTAAACGTTAAAGTGAGTGTTTTTATCTTGGTTGGCATATTTCAGTGTTTTAAGAAAATATTCCTCAGTGCATCTTTAAATGTTTGCCTTGCTGGAATTGCAGCATAGAACTGAAACTTCTTGTTGATTTTTCATCGAAACTGTTTTCAAATTTCGTAAGAGGTTTTTTAAAAGAAATGCTTTTCCAAGTATATATTTTAGTTAATGTCTTGAAATTTTTATTAAAAACATTAGCTGATATTGTTACAGTAATTTTTGTAAATGTCTTATAGATATTCTATATGATAATTAATAAAAAACTGAGGCTTAAGTTTATAAAAATATATACTAATTTTTTCCTTTTGAAACTAAATTTTAAAGGTCTATATTTAAATAATCTATTCGTTGTTTCGTTTGTTGATATATTTTTTGAGCAAAGAATACTTATCAATTATAAACTAACGAAAACATTTCTGAACACATATTATACATTACAGTATAGTAAACATTATAGTAAATGCATATTTATTTAGTAATACATCAAATTAACTATAAACTTTAACATATATATAAACAAATTGATGAAAGCAGATTCATTATATAAACTATTTGCCCTATTTGTCATATGTTTTTATGAATTACATTTGATTCAGAAAAATATGTTCATATACAGAAAGAAAATGTGAATAATTAACTAACCAACATGTTGTCATGGATGCGTTTTACCTGTTGAAATGAATTTTGTACAGAAATTTCATACTGAAGTTTTACATAATTAATTTTATATACAAAAGATATAAATCTCAAATGAAAATCAGTTAAACTATTTACACGTTTTATAGTTAAATTAAAAAAAAAAATATTGGGATTAATTTTGCATAGAAACTGCTAATTTATTCTGTAATTCATATTTCAATTTAGGTTTTAAGCTAATTTCCAATAAATTTTGTTATAAATTATAATATTATAATAAAGATTAATACCCTATAAGAATTCTTCACAATATCAAACAATATACAATGCACATGCACAAGAATACATTGCCATGCTACCACCAGGATTTGAAACTTAATCCTGTGGTACCAAAGGCCAGAAAGCTAGCCATTTGTCCATCAGGTCACATTTTAAAGGATGGCTATATGTTGCATAAAAGATTGTTTGATAAAACGAAATTTTATTTAAAATTTAAAACAATTAATTAGATTATTAATTAGGCAAGTAGATAATTAGAAATATTAGAAAAGCCAGAATATTCCTTTACTTTTAAACGAACTTTTAACTTCTATTGCTGATAAAGTAATTTATTTAAAAACCGCTCTTAATTGATATAAATTAAATGGTATATTTTCAAAATAAACATTAAAAATTATCAGTTCAAAAACTCTTCACTAAATTCAAAATAGTCTCAGTATATAAAATACTATTATGCAACTATTTAACAATAATTATTTTAAATAATAATAATTATCTTGGCGACTTATTTTTTACCGCTATTTCAAAATGCTTTGGCAAAATAAACCAGTATGAGAATAGAATAAAAAAAAAAAATTAATAAATTTTTTTCTTTTTGGAAATTGTATTCCCTTTTAATGATCAACTGTTATCATTCGAAATAATTTTCTCAGATGTATCAGCTGCAATTATTCTCTACTTTTTAATACTAATTAACAGTATGCCTTCTTACTGAAAGACTTCAACTTCTTTCGCAATTTGCAGTTCATCATAATTCTCGAGGTAATTCTTTTTTTTTGTAGAGAAGATTATATTTCACAATTTTTTTGTAACTCCCTTGATATTTTTTTAATAAAGGAAACGAAAAGAAGAAATTTTTTTCCCTGCCTTATGCGTAAGTATTTTTCTTTGGCTGAATGCAGAAGTTTTGCTTCTCATTTCGGTGAAATTTTTCAGTTTAACGGAAAAAAATTTATTGAAAATGCAGAACAATTAAGTATTACAAAGAAACATTTTCCTTGAAGATATGAAAATGCAATTTTTTTAGAAAATAAAATTTCTAAAACAGGGTTTGCCATATTTCGTTACATGTATTTTTTTATTCACTATTCTCTGATCATTAATTATTTTATGTTATCTTAATAATACTTATTAACTATTATAGTGTTTGTCAATTAAAATGGGAACCGGAATAATAATTAAATATCTTACATCAAAGGAAAGAACGATATAAATCAAAAGAAAAGAAATAATTCTAATAAAATAAATTAAAATAATAAAAGACGTAAAGCAGTATTATTACTATTCTTTTTTTTTTTTTGAATTATAGAACTTGGCGCAATATTATTATTTATGAATTTTCTTGAATAGTTATTTTACCAGAAGATTAGTTTAAAATTACATTAAGTTCATGGATGTACAAATAGTTAAAAAACAAATTAGTTGAAATTTCTTGATACTTAAACTTATTTTTTTTTAGTTAACTTCTTAATAAACTTCTTAAAGTATTTCTTACTAGACTCAAACTTACTTATTTTTTATTTAGATATATTATCGGTGTACACAGTTAAAAATGCAAAATTTGGAATTTGAAATATAAACATGCATTTATGACTTTTACTAAATAATTTTTTATTTTATCACATACAATCTCTCCGTGCACTGAGCACTAGGTTTGGAAAAGTGTGTAACATGCACAAAATTTTACACACAATACTGGGAGAAAAAATATGTTGAAAAATAATAAAACAATACATGGGGCACAAAAGCGGATTGAAAAATTAATAAAGCAATGTATGGGAGATAAAAACGGATTGAAAAAATAACAAAACAAAACATGGGAGACAAAATCCGATAGAAAAAATATTAAAGCAATACACGGAGGGGAGGACAAAAACGGATTGAAAAATAATAAAGCAATACATGGTGGACAAAAACGGATCGAAATAAATATGGGGCACAAAAACAGATTGAAAAATATAATAAAGCAATACATGGATGACAAAAGTGGATTGATAAAAGTAATAAATCAATACATGAGGGATTGATGAAATATTAAAAAATGAAATAATAATAATAATAATAATAATAAAGAAAGAATTAAAATAAATTAAAAAGAAAATTTAAAAAGTAGCAGATAAAGGGAGTATATTAAATGCTAAAATCTGAAATATCCAAGTTTTCTAATTCTTAAGATATATTACAATAATTAAATTTTTCTTAGTTAAGTAACATCATGCTTACATATAATAAAAAAAGTTCAAAAGTATTAAAATATAAGATTATTTGAAATAAAAAGGAATTATATGAAATAAAAAATATTATATTCATTTGTACAATTAATTTAATGATTAGAAGTTCTGCATGATAATATACATGATATTATAATAAAAGTAAAAAACCAGACCTCCTTAGCCACAATAAATATCAAACAAACTATTTAAAAGTTTTCTTAATTAATTACTCAACATCAAAAAGTATCGCTCGAAATAGAATTTTATACGAATTATAATATTCGAATGCACACTGTTTGTGAAGTGCCTTAACCGAATTACAATTTAAATCTTCCATTTCCTAGCAAGAACAACAATCAAGTTGCAACAACTTCTCGTAAAGAAGGACTGAAATACATTCCATAAGAGCATAAAGCTGCAGTTTTTACTCTTATATCCTCCGTAATTAAATCAAGTGAGTGCCCAATACCTTTAGAATAAAACATGAAAGCAAGCAGCAAAAGACATCTTTCTTCTGGTTCCAAGTTTTCGACATCACTTTCGAATGGCGCTCGACTACTTGTAATGATGTTCTTCGCTGAATAAAGACGTAACATAGAAGAAGTTCGAAAACTTGGAATTTTTTTTTTACTCGCTGTCCTCTTTTAACTTTTAATGACGAGAACTTTACAATGGACGACTGAGAGAAAACAGGAAGAGGTATTTTATATTCGTTTCTTGGAATTGATCGTTAGTCGTAATGAGGATAGCAAAGTTATAATTATGCTTTCCAATCTCAGATGCAAATCCAGTTCTGTCCCCCTTTTCTTCAGAGGTTTATTGTAATGACGGAAAAGTTATTCTTAAAAATAAATTATTGGGTTTATTTTGTTAAGGAAGTGCATCTTCTGCAGACTAAGTGTAGGCACCACGTTAATTATTTTTATTGCCATATTTCAGTGTTCGTAAAGATTATTGCTTACTGTGTTTTTAAGAATGTACTTCGTAACGAGTGGAATGGCAATCTTTGTTGATGCTTACCAGAGTTGTATTTTATTTTGAGGAAATAATTTTTAAGATATGGAAATTCTGGAATAAATTATTTTTATTTGGTGAGCATATATATATTTAAAAATATTACAAGCTTTAAGTTCGTTTTTTAATCAGATATTTAAAAGCATTTTGTTTTTATATATCTATGATGTGTATGAGATAAACATTGACTATGGTCTCTATTAACTATTCTATTCTATTAGTTCAATATTCAGAATGATATTATATATAATTAATGGTAGCTTGACGGCCAATTGGGTAGCCCTCTGTCTTTTGGCACCATAGGCTTCAAGCACGAATACTGACACTGGCATGGATGTTTGTCAGTTGTTCGTAATTCGCGTTAAACTGTAGGTCCTGGACTAATTAGCCCAAATTGGGCACAAAATATCTATAAAGAGACAAACTAAACCAAACTATTCACAATCAAGGATATTTAACTGGAAACAGAAAGTGTGGCTTTAAAAAAATGAAGTTAAAACCTTTCTTAATCAGAAAATCAGTTAAAATAGTTCACTATGTTTAGTATAACACTTATGTTTAGTTCTATTATTTTTGCAATCAATTCAATGTTTAGAAGGCTTTTATATTCTTTGAATAAAATAATTATAACTAGGAGCAACCAGAAGTATTCAGTTACAAGAATTATTAAACACGGAAAATCTTTTTCATTCAGTTTTTCAGCATCAGTTTTTTTTTTCAAACTCTATCTCAAATTTATTCAAATACTTAAATTCCGTTTCAAAAACATGGGTTGGCTTCCAAACAAAAGCAATAATATAAAGAAGTAGCATCTGACCATACCGTAATTCATTCATCAAAAGAGTGTTATTACTTTTATAATTCCTAAAATTAAATCAAATGATTACCGAATATGTTTATAATAAAACACTGCAAAATCTATCCAAGAACAGATCCTGTTTTTAGTTAAGTTCTAGACATAGACATTATTTTCGAGTGGTACTTGTCTACTTGTAACGATGTTCTGCACTGAGTAACGATGTAATAGCGAAGTTCGATGACTTAGATTTTTTTCTCTTGGATTAGATGTCCTCTTTTATCTTTTAATGATGAGAACTTCGCAGTGGACGACCGAGAGAAAACAGGAAGAAGTATTTTGTATTCGTTTCTTTGAGCTGATCGTTAGTCGTAAAGAGGAAAGAAGATAAAATTATGATCTCCAATCTCGAATTAAGATTTTCCCCTTTGTTCAGAGTTTATTGTAATTATGGGATATCATTGAGTAATTATGGAATACTCTATCTTGAGTTTATCTTGTTGAAGATGTTGTATTTTATGGCGTTGAAGTAAGTGTCCTTATCATGATTGGCATATTTCAGTGTTTTTAAGTAAGTATTGCTCATTGCATCTTTAATAATATTTAATCAGTATTAAATTGTTAATTATATTTAACCTGAATAAAATGTTAGTGATATTTAAGCAGAAATATAAAGAGCGGCTTTAAAAAAATGCACTTAAAAACTTTCCTAATCAGAAAATCAGTTCAAATAGTTCATTATGTTTAGTATAACACTTATGTTTAGTTCTATTAATGATGCCATCAATTTAACATTTAAAATGCCTTTATAATTTCTGAATAAAATAATTATAACAAGAAGCAACCCAAAGTATTTAATAACAAGATTCATCAAACAAAGAAATCTTTTTCAATCAGACTTTCGGCAACAGTTTTTTTAACACTAAATCAAATTTACTACTTTTCTAATTAATTCAAATACTTAAATTCCTTTTCAAAACATGGGTTGGCTTCCGAACAAAAATACCAATAAAAAGAAGTAGCATCTTACCATACCGTACGTTTATAATTCCTGAAATTAAATCGAGTGATTACCGAATATGTTTAGAATAAAGCATTGCAAAATCTATCGAAGAATAGATCCTTCTTCTGGTTTCTAGTTCTGGACATTACTTTCGAGTGGTACTTGTCTACTTGTAACGACGTTCTTCACTGAGTAACGACGTAATAGCGAAGTTCGATGACTAGAGTTTTTTTTCTTTCGAATTAGATGTCGTCTTTTATCTTTTAATGACGAGAACTTTACAATGGACGTCTAAGAGAAGACAGGAAGAGGTATTTTGTATTCGTTTCTTTGAACTGATCGTTAGTCGTAATGAGGAAAGCAAAGTTTAAATTATGCTCTCCAATCTCGAATTCAGATCCAGTCTTAGCTGTTTGTTCAGAAGTTTATTGCAATTATGGAATATCATCCTTAAAATAAATTATTGAGTTTATCTTGTTGAAGATGTGGCATCTTTTGCAAGTGTTAAAGTGAGTGTTTTTATCTTGGTTGGCTTATTTCTGTGTTTCAAGAAAATATTACTATTTGCATCGAACTGAGACGTCTTGATTTTTCCGAAAACTGTTTTTAAATTCTGTGAGAGTTGTTTTTGTTTAAGAAATGTATGTATCTTAATTTAAGTTTTTGTTAAGTACACATTTTAGTTAATTTCTTGAAATTTTTGTAAAAACCCTTAGCTGATATTCTTATAGTTATTTTTTGAATTATGTTATTGATGTTAAGAATACTATTTAAAAATTAAGTAGAAAGTGAAGCTTAAATTTATAAAAATATATACTAAATTTTAAAGGGCTATATTTAAATAATCTGTTTGTTGTTTGGCTTGTTGACTATTTGGTTTGTTGTTTGACTATTGAAGTGAATGTGGAGGTTGAGATTATTGGATGTTGTTGAGGAACTTCTATAAATTGAGAAATAATTGGAATGGAATGCCTAGTGAACACTCTTGATTTAAATGTTATAGAAAATGTGTGGGCTTTGTAGTGATGCACTTCTGCGCGATTAAAATCGCTGAGAACACTTAACAACTGAAACAGATATTCACTGAGGAATGGCCATTCTTACCTCAATAACTATTGGTGTAATCTAGTATTGAAGATTGCAATTGCAGTTGAGGGAAGTCGTATCCTTTACTAAGACATGCCAATAGACATGCCAACAACTTCACCTTGGGAATCTTTACTACTCTTTGGATAAGATCTATTTTTTCTTTGATTCCCCACTGTGTACGCTATACATTTTAACCTTAGTAATGTCTCTGTTTAGTAGTGCCCCCGTATTCTAATTTTAAATATCCCATGTGAGGGTTTGAGAGTTACGACAAAAAATAAATACTCGTTGTCCCGTTGTTTAACCGCAGTGTAGGATAAATGCGTAATAGCATTTGATATGCACTCAACATACTAGATAAAAACATTAATACAATAAAATACAGATAAAAGGTTAATATAGATTAAAAAATATACTTAAATAGGTATATTTTATTTAATGTAAAAATATATTTAACATGAAAAAAGTTTTAAAAACAATTTTTTTTTACATCATAGCATTTTGTCTCTTAACTTAATTGTCTTTAACGTATTTTGCTTTGCTATTTATTATAACTTAAAATTGCAATATGTTTTAAAATTGTGCTTTGTTAATTTGAGTCGCTGTAAAATTCTTTGGATTCTTTTTTAATATATTTTATATTCATAGAATAATTTGATTATTATTATTATTATTTAACTCATTAAACTTAACTTAAACATGTACAGCAGCAAAAAAAAAATTACAAATAATTATTAAACAATTTGAATCTGTTAGTCTGAAAGTGTTGCAACTTTCATTTCCACATTCCTTTACAAGCAAAAGGAATTCAACAGTAAAAAGTTTTAAATGATTATAAAAAAAATTCAATACTCCCACAGAAAATTACGAGTTCCAACTTATGGTCTTTTATTTTTTTAATGTTTGTGAATCCACTATGTGTATTCGAACTTACAACTAAGAAGTTTAATTCAATGTCTAGACGAAGCACTATATTTGTAAAGTTATAAAGTGTTTACGCTGGTGTTTCCAAGAATCCCTAAAAATGTTTGTGAACAGAAATAACATGTTTTATTACATCAAAGTTTGAAAGTTGCAGATGGTATGTTTAAAAAATGTTTTGCATTTATGGGATAGTTGACTGCAGACTTGCAAATAAAATGTACGAACCAGCTAAGGAAAATGCTGAAAGCTATTTCGAAACTTTTGTAATTATTTAAATAGCAATTTAAATAATGTTTAAAGCTATATTGGTATAAAATGTTTTATTAAACTTATCTTATGAGTTTTAAAAATAATTTGGAGATAACTTTTTTCTGAACAGAAAATCAGACAAAACAGACAACTTTATGTATGTGGGGAACAATGAATTTAATATATGATCGGTTTCTTTCTAATTTTTCTATTTGCTCTTGTGAATTTAGACAAAACTGAAAAAAAAATGTCTTATGTCATTTTAGATCAAGTGGTTATTGATTTTTTTAAATATATATTTCTTAATTCAAATATTACGTTTACAATCACTTTGTATAATTAAACTTAATTTTTAAATACGCTCAAAAAAAAAAAAAATAAAAAAAAAAAAACCTCGATTTAAAAAAAAAAAATCTGTTATAAAATTTACAAAGACAGTAAAGCGCTATCTCTATTCAATGCATTTGAACACAAATAATCGATACAAATAATTTTTTATATATAATAGTTTAGAATAGAATGGTTTTAAAAATAGGATACAATTGTTTTAAAAATAAATGAAAAATTAAAAAAAAAAAAATAGAATATAATTATTTAAAAAATAAATAGAATATAATTGTTTAAAAATAGAATATAATTATTTAAAAAATAAATAGAATATAGTTGTTTAAAAATAGAATATAATTGCTTTAAAATAAATAGAATCTAATTGTTTTCAAAATAAATAGAATATAAATGTTTTGAAAATAGATAGAATAGAAAATAATTTCAAAATAGAATCGTTTTTAAAATAGATAGAATAGAATAGTTTTAAAATAGATAGAATGTAATAGTTTTAAAATGGAATTGTTTAAAAAACAGATAGAATAGTTTTAAAAATAGAATAGAATATATTTGTAAAATAGAATTGTTTTAAGAATAGACAAAATATTTTTAAAATAGAATTGTTTTAAGAATAGATAAAATATTTTTAAAATAGAATTGTTTTAAAAATAGTTTGAATATTTTTAAAATAAAATTGTTTTAAAAATAGAATGGAATAGTTTTAAAACAAAATTGTTTAAAAAATAGAATGGGTAGTTTTAAATATAAAAAATAAAAATGTTTTAAAAAAAAAAAGATATAATAGAATAGTTTTAATATAGAATTATTTTAAAAATAAATAAAATAGAATAGTTTTTAAAATACGTTTTTATTTGTGAGAATATTTAGGAGTTCTGTTTAATAGAAAGAATTAAGCTTCAGCACAAACTTCTGAGTCAGCGTTTTTAAAATATTAACGTTCTAAATAATAAGGTTTTTTTTTACTCTATCATATGCAAGATATTAAAATATTAAACATTGACTAAAATTTTGTCAAATTAAATAAAAGCTATATGAAAAAGAAAAAATATATATTTTCACTTTAATTTTTTTCATCATTATTTTAAATAAATTTCTAAAAAAAATCTTGTCTAAGGATAAAAAAAAAAAAATATTCTTAAAATTTAAAATGGAACAAATAGTTGAATTTTTATCTATTTGTTATTAGTTCACCCCATCGAAAATAATAAAAACTATAAAAATACGGTTAAGCTTATATTTTCAATAAGTATGCATGGCTACATTCTTTTTATCATATAGATTGCACTATAAACTAACGACGGTTTCATATTTCTTCTTTGTAATCCTTAAAGTCTTTTACTGACTCCAAATTATTATTAATATTCAAACATAGAACAACTTCTATCAAGCAATTTAAAATCCTGTTTTGGGCATGTGAAATTTAAACCACCTTTTCAATGCATCTTCTGCAAAGTTTGTTGAGATTTGCATACAAAGCACACTTGTTTGGTCCTTTCTTATAATTATTGTTGAAATAGAATAGTTAAAGCGGCTGATTAAAGTTATGATTAAATGGAAGATAAAAGAAAAGGGTTAAAGTTATAATTATTGTTTAAAGGGAATAGAGTAGAATTTATATTAAATATTTATTGATCGATATATGATATTAAGAGAAAGTTTTAGAACTTTCGTTCTTTTATTTATGATTGTAAAAAGTTTAATAGAACTGAAATGTTTTTGCATTATAATGAAATTCTTTAAAATAAAAAATTATTAAAAATGTGTAAAATATTTTTAATATCAGATTTTTTACTTAATTTTTTTATTATATTGGTATTTACTCCTTTTTGTAAACTTTAGCAAAAAACAGCCTTTAACGATAAATACATATTCAATTTCACTCAAAACTGTTTTAATCTTTTACAAGTGTAACTGTGGTACCACATTCAGAAGATAATATACTGGAACAACATCTAAAATCTTCTTTTGGTCCAGTTCTTGGTGAAATGGGACATAAATTCAAATACTGGAACCATACTTCCACAGCGATGTACTCGTATACTACTTGTCAGATATTGCAACGCCAATTATCCATATAAAACATTTATGAAAAGTTTTAATTTTGCAGATAAAAATTTAAACATCTGTAGTAATAAATTATGATTTTATGAATAATGAAATAATTTTTGATTGATTTTTATTTAAAAATAATTTTAGATTAGTATGGCAAATAAACTATTATTTCTTAAAATTACCAAAACTCTCATAAGTTTATTAGAAGCTTTCAATTTTTTCAACCAATTATTTTGAAAAATGTTCGGAACTGTTTATTAATTTAACAAAAGCATTTTTATTATAACAAAATATTCTAGAATTTTTGTTATAACAAAATTTATAAATATTATTTTATGGAAGCTATAAATTTATTTATCATATAGTATATTTTTGATTTGCATTTTAATAAAATTTTGGTATTAATTATTATAATTGTTTTTCTTCATTTATGACAATAATATAGAATGTTATGTTTTTTTAGCAAAAATGTAACTGTAAATATTATCTATTTATAATAATAATGTATAAAAACAAGCTGGCTGATTGAGTCCAATTCAATCAAACTTTGACTGGACACTGATATTCTAGATAATTATTAATCGGGAATTATATAATTATTAATGGGGGATTATATACTTATTCTTCAATTCTTCTTTTAATTCTATAGAAAATAGACGTTAGAAATTCTTTAAACAACTAAATATTTACTTTTAGTTTCATTTTAACTATGAAAACTAAATTACAATTATTTTCCAGAGACAGTAGATCAAGGAAACGAAATCCTAGTTGCAGCTCCATAATGAACTAAAGGCCATCTGATCTTTATGAGAGATGATTACAGATCCACCCATAACAGCACAACTCATTGAAAACCTGCTTTTCCTTTTGATATCATCACTCGCAGCATTTAGTAAGTAGACACAACTTTTAGTACCTCACTCAATGTGAATTATTTATATTGAAAACAATGATTACATGGAAAAGCAAATAATTTGTTTGGAAAGGAGTCAGGAGAGCGAAATAATAAGGAATCCGGATAACGAATTCAGGATAATATTTGCTAATCTATTAAATGCTACCTTTCAATTCATGCATTCCAGAAAGCCTGATGCATTCCCGGAAGGTAGTCTCAGACGTTATTATTTGAATTATTGAAATTATTATTACTGGACATTATTTGAAATTATAAGCAAATCCCACGCAAATGTGTTACTTCAAATGGAAATAATCAAGAATTACAAAATATTTAAAACATATATATACATTAAATCTCAAAATCCTGGCGAGCAAATAAATTCTCATTTACCTATCTCATTTGTCTATTCCTTAATAAATTACACTACTATTAAGAGAACAACGAAATAAGCTTAGAAATTTATTTTGAAACAAATATTAAACCAAAAGTCTGACAATTTTTAATTTAATTGTTCAATATTTTTTTCTATCTTACACCAGACATAGGTGAAGGGTAGCCCGATACAGTTTAGAATCACACACAAAACATAGTCTTTTGAAGTATTTACAACCACTACTCAATAAGTCCAGGACAGTAGTTCAAGTGGTCCTCATTCATATCGGAATTAGTCAATCAAGGTGGGCAAGTTAGAGAATCTGCCAGTCCAAATCTGTAAATGTGTTTCCTAAGATAGTCATGCCCAGTCCTGAAATTAGCAACACTAACTGGTCTAAAGAAATGGGATTATCAAATAAGAAACCCAAGTTTTCCCACTTACATATTGGAAATAGTTTTACGATGACGGCCTTAAATCAAGCTGTAATAATATCCCATTATAGCATGCAGGAGGATCTGGTTGTAATTGTTTAATATAAAATAACCAACATAACTATCTCCAACTTGTGGCTTAACGGTTAACATGCACAGCTAAATTAAAAAGGGCACACAAATTCGATTCCGCTATGGCATTCATTGCTTTCAGAAACAAGAATTGATGATGAATGTGGTAGCGTATGACTTACAAATTAAAGGGATTTATTTCTGAAGGATTTCAAGAAGTTATAAACCTTCTTTACATGTAAAGTATGAAGGACTTGATGATGAATGTGGTAGCATATATTTTACAAATTAAAATGTTTTCTTCTTGAAGGATTTCAGGAAGCTATAAACCTCCTTTGCATGTAAAGTATGACGGAATCGACGATGAATGCGGTAGCGTATGATTTACAAATTAAAGTGATTTCTTCAGGGAATGAAGGAAGCTATAAACATCTTTTACATGTAAAGTATAAAGGAATTGAGGATGGATGTGGTAGCATATGATTTGCAAATTAAAGTGATTTCTTGACGAAGGAATCCAGGGATTTATAAACCTCCTTTACACGTAAAGTATGAAGAGCTTGATGATGGATGTGGTAACATATGATTTACAAACTAATGTGATTTCTGCTGAACGGAATCCAAGAAGTTATAAACCTCCTTTATACATAAAGTATGAAGGGCTTGATGATAGATGTGGTTACATATGATTTACAAATTAAAGTGATTTCTTGACGAAGGAACCCAGGGATTTGATGATGATTTTTACATGTAAAATATGAAGGGCTTGATGATGGATGTGGTAACATTTGATTTACAAATTAATGTGTTTTATATTTAAAGGAATCCAAGAAGTTATAAACTTCCTTTACATTTAAAGTATATAATTGATTCACCACAGTGGCACGTCAGATTCTTTTAAAGAAAATTGTCAACTATTTATCAACTTATTACTCCTTATTTAAAAAGTAAGAAAAATGCAATCGGAAGTATTTTTTTTTGAAGAAGTTACGAAGATTAACTTGACTAAGAAAAATAAATTAATAACATCATTTTTTTACAAAAACATTTTTTTAATTTCATTATTGGAGAAATTTAAAATTTAAAACGAAAAGTAATTTTAATATCAAAAGCAATTTATTTGTCTTTCAATTACTTTGCAGCCTAAAGCACAAATGTTGACAAAACAATTACCGCTAGAAAAAGAACTTTAAAAATTAATGTAAACAGTTTTTTAATTATCCAATCGATATCATTTAAATACAGTTTAAATATTTTTTTTTTTGCATTTTACTTCACATCGTTTTTTTTAATAGTTGAAGCAAAGTGCATAATTAATAATTGAAAAATTAATCTTTTTTTTCCACTTTTATTTTTGATTCGCCTGTTATTAATTTGGGTGTTGGATATTAAAATAACTTTATTCTTAGAAGTTTCGTCTTACACGCTAAATTATAATTAAAAACAATCTAATGAGGTTTTTTATGTACTTCTTATTATGCAAGAAACGTTTTTGTTTAAAAGAAAATTTACATGGATGTTCTAAATTGCTTTTTTATCAATAGAAAAAGCATTACTTCAAATGATGCGCCTTGGAATATTTCTGCTTTTTGTAAAGATTAAAAAGATGAACAAAAAAAGCTCTAAAATTTTTAAACACATACATAAGAATTCATGTCATGCAACCACAGCTTTTGATTTATGCTTTTCAGATCCTTTACTAAGTTGATAAGACATTCGAGTGTATTTAATATAAAAAAGAAAAAGACACACATAAGCATTCAAGCTATGTAAGCTCAGCGTTTGATTTGTGTTTTTCGATTCCTTTACTAAGTTGATAGGCCTTTCGAGTGTATTGAATATAAAAAAGAAAAGCACACATATACACATTCATGCCACGTAATCTCAAAGTATGATTCATGTTGTTTGGTTCCTTAATTAGGTTGATAGGCCATTAGAGTGCATTGAATAAAAAAAATCATATACATAAGCATTTAAAGGACACATAAACATTTAAAACACATGCGTATTCATGCCATGTAAGATATTCGAGTGTATTTAATATAAAAAAGAAAAAGACACACATAAGCATTCAAGCTATGTACGCTCAGCGTTTGATTCGTGTTTTTCGATTCCTTTACTAGGTTGATAGGCCATTAGAGTGCATGAAAATAATAAAGAAAAACACATACATAAGCATTTAAAACACACATAAGTATTTAAAACACACACATATGCATTCAAGCCATGCAAGCTCAGAGTTTGATTCATGTTTTTTGATTCCTTTACTGTGTTGATAAGCCATTCGTGTGTATTGAATATAAAAAAATAAACATTATTTGTCTGCATAAAGAATGGATAAATGTTTTAAGCATTTGGGCTGTTGTTTCTTATCCCACTTGTTCGACAGCAACATCTCGACCAAGTCCAAGTACCCGTGGGTTCTCAAAAAATGAAACCCGCTCCAATGCTTGAACAACTGGCTCTTCTGGCAACCAATGCAAGTCAAAATATGGGCAGGAGTTGCTTCAGTCAAGCTGTATTTCGAACAAAGGGGGATAAATCTTAAGGCCTGACACATGACGTTGAGCACGAAGATGACCATAGCGGAACTAGCAAGAGCCGTCTTTCCGAATCTATTTCCTGTCCCAATTAAAAGCAGCACCAAGACTGTTACAATCATGCCACTCATGTACGGAAGCTTTTCTCCTAGAGGTTTGGTTCGGATTGTCACTGCCATGCCACCGCCTGAATGCGAACCTGAAGACTGTGGTACCAAAGGCCGTAGCGCTGGGCAATTAGTCATCAGTTCGCCTTCTCCAAGAGGAATTGATAACTAATTTGACCCTAAAGACAAGTTCCAAGAAATTGAGGCAGCCACCATCATTAGAAATATTAAGGCTGCTCCTATTGGCCATTGTTTATAAGGCTATTTATAGAGTAGATAAAATTTGAATTAAAAATTTGTTCCCATAATTGTTTTGTTAATTTTTTATATCAATGATTTCATATTTCACTTTACTGTAATTAGTTCCTGGCGAGTAGAGAGAGAAAGAGAGAGAGAGAGACAGATACATGTCTTTTGGTATAATCGTCTCTCATTTATGTACTGTAAAAGAAAAACTGTGAAAACTTTCACAATACAATGTTTCTGTCAATGCAAAACATATACATAGCTACATATACGTAGCTATAAAAAAATGTATCTTTCTTTTTTGGCAGCAGTGACTGCAAGTGACTCAGAGAAAAAGAAGGATATGCAGTCCATGGCCAAATTATAAGATTTGCGATTTTTTGCAATATATTTAAGGTATTGTACGTAATATGAAACAAATCTTTTTATAGATTGGTCTATTTACTTTTCCATGTCAATATACATTGTGGTGAGAAAACATTAATAGGATGTTTTGGCAACACCCCATTAATCGCATGACTTTGTCCGAATAGCAAGAGCCCACAGAAGGCTTTGATGCCTTTTTTCAGTTGCACTTGTGACATGGACAGTAGTCGAGTTTTTTGTTTTCCTTTCTCTGGTTGTTTAGGAATTGCTTGTGTGGCATTAAGTTTGTTCTTTCTATAATTAAATAAATAAAATAGTTTAGTTTCAAAATACGGGATTTAATCTATCGAAAGAATGCAAAAGTGAAAAATCTGGCTGGGTATAAAAATTTCGAATTCAATTTCTTGAATTGAAATTTGTAAAGGATCACACTTTTCAGAATCATCTGTGAAACGTATCCAGAAAAAAGATTTGATGCATTGTCTCCTAAAAAAAAAGAAAAAACGTTTTCGAAAACTCATGTTTAAAAAGAAGGATCAGATTGCTGTTTGAAGAAAATTTGAATTTAAAATCTATTTGCCATAGTAAAGCAAATAAAATTGGATCTTGAAAATAGTGGTATTTCAACATCCGAGCGAACAGCGGTAAAAGTGGTAAAATTGAATTCCAAATCAGGTCGACCTGTTCACAAACACAGGTTGACCCCATACACGAAATCTAAATATTTGTAGCTGATAAAGTACTATTAGGATAAAGATCTGTAATTTTGTAAATCATTGTTATTTACAATTCATGCTCATTTTTAGGAATCTAGTTTTGTTTATGTGTTCCTGGAGTTATTTTAGACATATTTTTAAATATTTATCTTTATATTTTGGGTATGCTTCAGAAATAAAAGCACATGAAATTATGAGCAAACAAGGTCCATTTTGTATGAAGATGCCATTGTAAAAAATATCTCCAAATTACATTATTCCTATTGTGAAACATCTTATAAAATAATTATATGTAATTAATTACAAGGGAAGTGGGCTCATTTGCGTCGTTGATGGCAATAAGTGGCAAGATCAGTACCAGAGGATGTTACAAAACAGACTATTACCTCAGTTATGGGATTGGTCCCCATTTAGAAAGCATCAAATCTTTATATATGATGGAACTTCTTTCTTTGCTGATTGTTCTGTTAAATCATTTTTACAACAAAAGAATGCCTCTTTATTACCTATATTGCCTAGAAATTCACCGGAATGAATCCAGTTGTGAATAATTGGGAGTTAGTAAAGAGAGGACTCGCAAAGGAGATGAAATGACAAAATTCAAGTTAATTGAAAAGATCATTTACATCGGCGTTCAACATCAGCAATCAACTACCAAATATAAACAGCATACCAAAAAGAATCAAGACCCCAAATGCGGCAAAAAGTGGTCCGACTAAGTATTAAAATTAATTTTTCCTATTTCCTTTGTATTTGCATATAAGAACTATAATAAATAGTGTTTAATAATCAACTTTAAACTTTATTAAACTTTTTATTATTTGTAATAATGATTTCATAATAACGTACTTAGGTAATATTTTACAAGCAAAAATAATGAAAGCGACACTTCGACTAGGAACTGTATTACCTTCCAGCATAATAGCCTTTCATTTATGCATCATAAGACAGAAACTGTGAAAACTTTCACAATACAATTATTCTGTATATGCGAAACATTCACATACTCAGCCATAAATTGAATCTTTTTCTCTTTTGGAAGCAGTTGACGCAACGAATGCCAGCAACAAATTCGTACCTGAGCTCTCTTCCACGCTAACTGCACATTTCACCTCTGGTCCTTTTAGTACATCGGGGTTTAATATTAATATAAAATTATTCATTAATATTAAACATAAATTAATAAATAGTTAATGAAATTCCATTGCGCTATGAGCTGTACTGTTCAAATATGCGCCCATTGTATGCTGTTATTACCATTCTTTTTGAATCACGTTTTATATACTATCACATATTATTGTCATGCATAAAAATATATATCTTTACATTCAAATACATAAGAATGCATCTTTTTTCTTGTAGGTGTCTGCTCCCCCTACCCTCTCAAGATCAACCTTTTGCACATCCCCACCCCCGTCGTGGCCGGCGAAAGTGTCATGCTCAAGTGCAGGTACGAGCTCGGCAACGAGACTCTCTACTCTGTCAAGTGGTATAAGAACATGGGGGAGTTCTTCAGGTACGTGCCCGCTTCCGACCCCCCTTTCAAGACATTCCGACAGGTCGGAATAGATGTGGACGTAAGTAAACTTTATTCAAAAATTTATTCTAGATTTACAATATTTATTGTAAAATTCACGAAAGCGTACGTTCAGGTTGTAAAGAAAGTTTCGTCAGTATTTTCAATTGAAATAAAACTGTAATATTAACCCGAAAATATATTTATTCAATCATCGTCATAGTCTACATTCAACTCAAAATCTTAAGATCATTTTGATTTCTTTTTTTTATTAAATTCGCTTTTGTCTTGGAAGAAAAGAATCAAGTTTGTTTTTAACCTCTTTTCTTGAAGTAAGCCTAATTTTTAAAAATGATTCTAAAAAAGAGCAATCTGTTGGTGCAGAAGGGGTGAAATATAATTTCCTAGCAAAATTCGTGTAGTAGTCTTTCATCGGTATTGATTTGATATTACTATGTCGAAGGATCATTCTTTTTGATCAGTTTTTCCTGCAAAAATGTTTTTTAAGACTTAGATACTGACAGAAAATTGCAGAGGTTACTGTTTCATTCCCACTTAAAAGATCATAATGAATAATTGTCTTCGTATTACACCTTACATTCTAAGAGGATTCTTTTGAGCAGAGACCCATACAAATCTACAGACATCACTACAAATCTATAGGATAAGCCTTGAATTAATTTTATTATAGAGTACCAGTTGACTTATCATGTGTAGTTTGAAAATGAATAAATTTTATCATGTCTTATAGTTATCCTTACAAAAATCTCCGACAAAGCTTTCACTAAAACTTGATCAAATCAATACAATTTATCATTAAAATCATTAAAATTAAACGATTCTTAAAATAAAAAAAAATCATTAAATCTTGATGCTGATTGCAATACGCTGGGGAAAAATATTTTGATGCTTAAAAGTGCCAAGTTTCTTGATGTTTATGTATTGTTTTTCTGGTATAAAAAAAACGATACACATAAAATCAACCTAGAAACAAGCAACCCGTGTCAATATCACAAAAAAGATGACAATGAGCAACTCTTTTCATAACACACTTTATATTCAAAACAATCATCTTTGAATAAAGACCACTACAAAGCTATTGGATAGTCCTTGAATTGTGAAGTCATTTAAGCTACTCTATTATAGAGAATCAATTTTTATAATTTATAGTTAAAAGATAAGTAAATGTTATCATGTCTTATAATTATCCTTAAAAAATCAGACAAAAAAGTTTTCACTACAAGACGATAAAATCAATAAATTTGATATCATTGAATGTTGTATAAAATGATGATGTAACTGTTGTGTTAATTTTTATGATGCTTTAAAGTGCCAAATTTCGTGATACTAATGAATTGATTTTCTTGTATAAGGAAAACAATACATATAAAACCAACCTAGAACAAATAAAAGGAGAATTATAGTAATTTTCGAAGCATATTTCAATATTTTTGTTTCGGTGCAGAGAAAAAAAGGTATATTCTAATGGCCTTATCGAAGTACTAAACCAGAGTTTTGATGGTTTCTATTAATTTATTGAAGTAGTGGGTTACAAAATTATCAATAACAACAACACAACATAAAAAAAAAATTAATATATGAAATAAATGGCATTTGGGAAATGATTATTATTTTCATTTACCTTTTATGATTTTTTTTTGTATGTTTGAAAGTCGCATGTATTGAATATTTATTATTAAATATATATATATATATATATGTTTCTCAAGAAAGAAATATATATATATAATTATTATGTGAGTGAGATAAATAATTATTATGTAAATGTTATTATTATATAATCAATAAAATAATTTTAGTTTATAATAAGTTTATATTAGTTTATAAAATAAAGTTCCAGTCTACTTAAATAAATTCATTCTTAATTTCTGAAAAGAGATATTTGAAATTTCTTTTTATTTCTAGCTCGTTTAGATGTTAAATAAGCACAAGAAATTAAAAAAAAATATTAGTGCATTTAGAGAATTTTCAAATTAAATTTATTCATTTATGCAATAATTGTCATACTGTTAAAGTGCTCATATAAATAGATTTAAAGGGGAAAATTAGGAGCCAACGTATACATTTTTATAAGTACTAATTTTTTTAAATACAAATTTGCTACAATTTTTAATATAGATGCCTGAAAACAGATGTAACAGAGATAAAACAGATTCAACAGAAAATTGTACAGATGTTGAACACATATATTTTTATTACATTGAACAGCTATCTGAAGCAAAAAGTAACAGAGAATTAAAAAAAATTCACGACCAAATATAGATAGAAAACGAAATAAGGGAACCTTTCAAACTAAAGATAGAACAAAAGCAAAATCTGTAACAAAACTTCTGGAAAGTCTTTAACAAATAAAGAATCTACCGCCCTGCACAAACATAAGAGACTCAATCGCGTAAGATAGCGTTTTTGTTTTGCAATGAAACAAGACAGATCTTCCAAAACCTATCATGAAATCCTTTTCTTGTTGACTTTGTCCTGGACTAAATCCTTGTCAAAGTAACTTTGTATGGTTCTTGTCACTGTACCACGAATGACATATCCCCACATGGAAAACCTTAGTGCTATGTGTCACTACAAGAGATTGTACCCATGCCAGGAAAACAAGAACAATTTATTCCGAACGCTGCCTAAGTCTTCTTGGTTTGGACATAATCGACAATTCTTTCTGTCTGTTACCACCAGATCTCTGGAAAACATAAAGAGCTCCGAGATGTGTGAGAATAAATCAAACTGACGGTACGGCTTCCTTTTTGGTTAGTTGTGATAAGAAACAATTCAATACACTATGGAGGTGAATAGTGTTCTTAAGATATAATATTTTATGTTTTTAAATATTGTTAAGGCTTCTTTTGTGTGCAGAATTCATAGTTTTCTGCAAGTTGATTAATGATAATTTTTCATCATAAAATTAATGAAATTGCAATTCAAGATTGTCAACTTTTAAAGTTGTATTTTTATATTTGCATGATGTAGTATATTTTGTAAAATGTTCCCAAACTGTGTTAATTTATCTCATTTTTTATTTTGTTTCATTTGAATCCGAATCTAATTTATTCCTTTTATCTGAATTATTACAAATATTTTGCTTGTATATATTTTTAAATATTTTGTCTGTTTCTAAAATCGAATTTTATTGGGGAATACATTTCAAATCTTTTATTAACGCTAGAGTATAAACGTCATTGTGATTCGACTCTTTATTTGTATAAATGAAATATAATTAAAAATTTCTTAGAGTTAATACATTATAATAAATAATTTTCTTAAATTTATGAAAAACACTTAAAATTACTTAATATCAACAAAATGTTTTAATAGAATTAAAATTATATTAATCCTATCTTTTAAAATATATGTGTATTTTAAATTTCTTTAATTATTTCATTTATTTATTTAAATTTTTTTAATTATTTCAGTTATTTATTTAAAAATTCTTTAATTATTTCAATTATTTATTTTAAGTTATTTTGGTGATTTAATTTAAATATCTTTAATTATTTCAGTTATTTATTTTAAATTTCTTTAATTATTTCTATTATTTATTTAAAATTTATTTAATTAATTCAGTTATTTAGTTAAAATTTATTAAATTATTTCAGTTTATTTCAAATTTCTTTTAAAATAAAAGTTTAAGCTTTCTGGTAAATATATATTAACATTTGTTTATTACATTTTCAATCATAAACTTTAACATTATAGATAAAAAACTTTACTTAAATTGAATTTTTAAATATATCATTGAAAACTTAAATAATTTGAATATGCAGCCGATGGGAACCCTTTTCAGTTTGTTGAGTAAATAAAAAAAAGAGACTTAAAATCTGAATTAGGATTCAAATGTTCTACATCTTTAACTAATAGAAAGAATGATAAAAATATCATAAAAGAAATTTCCGAAGTTGTTTCCTATTTCAAATTTTTTTTTTTTTTTTGCTTAAGTAAAATCGTTATAGCTATTCATCTTTTCCCCTGAAAATGTTTAAGGAAAAATAAATCCTCTGAAGTAAATTGAAAATTTAAAAGTCAATTTCAACAAAGTCTGGAAACAGTTTTCGTGGCAAATGCAAAATTAAAAAATAAAAAAAGGGCTTAACGAATTTTTCGAATTCCTGCCATAAATATTGCAGAAATACTACAAACTGTGGAACTAAAACAAATTTACTTGGAGTAAAGAAAAAATCTTTTCAAATAAGGAGAGATAAAATATTATTCTGAAACTTTCCCCGGCCATAAAACAAACTTCAAATAAGAATTTTCGAAAGTATTTCCCTCCAACATAGATAATTTAATACATACCTTTTAATTTTTTTATTAGCGAACTCATCCTTCCCTGTAAACTAAAGCCGGTCTCGAGTTTGTTCGAAATTTTTCGGAGAATTCTGTGATCTGTGGCGAAGTTTTATCAAAGTGTGAAGTAAAATGAGTTCTAAAACTTCGTGAAATATATTTATGAGTAAATGTAAAATTCGCAATGGATCTCCATCATTTTTAATCAAACTGTAACTGTGGGTAGATTTCGATCCTTTTATATGTAATTGACCTTTGAGGAAGTTACAATTTTACATTTTTTCGCAGTTTCATTTGTGATGATAAAGAAAGAAAATTTTGTGTTTGTGGCGAATAAATTTTTGTTTATTTACTCGATGAAGAATTCGATATGATTTTTTTAGTTATTCCCAGAATTTTACAGTTCTATTCATAAAGCACCCTATTTTAGAATGGATTGTAAATTAATCTAATAACTTTTTAAAAGAAACATATTTTTATGGATAAATTTTTGAACCATTATGTTTTCCATGAAGTATTTTTTTCCATGAAAATCTTTCATGAATTATTTTATTTTATTATTACTTTTTTGGTCATCCTTCTTAAAATATTATCTTGTTTGTTGTGGTGATCTTTCAGGAGATTTTTGATCATAATCTATTTTTAACATAATTTATTTATAAACATGATTTTTCATGAGTCTTTTTAAAAGAGCTCAATCTTTAAAATAAAAAATAAAAAATATTTATAAACTATAAATAAGTCTAATAATTAACATATATGCAGAATTATTATTAAATGTTATTATAAAATTATTATGAATAAATAATTATAAATTAATTTTGTTATTCTCTAGACGCGATAACTTTTTTGCAATATATGACTTTTTGTGATATATATATGTATAAACCATTTAAAACTATTTAATATAAAAAAATTTACTCATAGAATTTAAATTATATTTTTCAAAGTAGGTTAGATATAATTTTAACTCTATAAAATTTATATTCTATAATTTTAATTCTATGCTATTATAAATTTCTTTCAAAGTAAGAGTTCTTGCAAATATTTATCAATATTTGCTTTTTACAAATTCAATCTTAATCTTTTACATTACAAATAAATTACTTACTTAAATTTGATTTTCTTAAATATATCGTAAAAGCGTAAATAATTTGAATATGTTGCTAACGAGAAAACTTTTTAAAAAATTTTTTGGGTAAATAAAAAGTGAGATTTCAAAATCTAAATTAGGATGCACATTTTTTATATATTTAAAATAATAGAAAGAAAGATAAGTATCACATAAAGAAAACTTAAAAATTTATTACCTATTTCATTTTTTTTTCTTCGTAAAGTAAAATCCTTATAGCTATTCATCTCTTCCTATGAAATTTTAAAGAAAACCCAAATCTTCTGAAAGTAAATTAAAAATTTAAAGTCAATTTCAACAAAGTTTCGAAGCAGTTTTCGGGGCAAATGCAAAATTAAAGAAAAAAAAAAAAAAAAAAAAAAGACTTAAAGAATTTTTCGAATTCCTTCCAGAAATATTGCCGAAATACTACATACCCTGGAACTAAAACAAATTGACTTGGAGTAAACGAAAATCTTTTCAAATAAGGAGAGATAAAATATTATTCTGAAACTTTCCCCGGCCATAAAACAAACTTCAAATAAGAATTTTCGAAAGAATTTCCCGCCAACAGAGATAATTTAATACATACCTTTTAATTTTTTTATTAGCGAACCCGTCTTTCTCTGCGAACTAAAGCCGGTCTCGAGTTTGTTCGAAATTTTTCGAAGAATTCTGTGATCCGTGGAAAAGTTTCATCTAAAGTGTGAAGTAAAATGTGTTCTAAAACTTCGTGAAATATATTTATGAGTGAAAGTAAAATTTGTAGTAGCTCTCCATCATTTTAAATCAATTTGTAACCGTGGGGCGTTTTTGATCCTTTTATGTGTAATTGACCGTTGATGAAGTTGCGTTTTTACAGTTGTTTGCATTTTCATATGTGATGATAAAGAAATAAATTTTTTTTCTTTCGCGAAGAATTTGTAGTTTACTAACTAGATAAAGAATTTGAAATGATGTTTTTTACTTGTTTTTAGAATTTTATAGTTCAGTTCATAAAGCACTATATTTTAGAATGGATTTTAAATTAATCTAATAACTGTTTTAATGAAACACCTATATGTGGATGAATTTATTTACTTTTTTAACCATTAAGTTTTTTTGAATCATTCATTTTATCTGGAATGAAAATATTTCAGGCATTATATTTTTTTTATGATCCTTGATAAAATATTATTTTGTTTGTTATGGTGATCTTTTAGGAGATTATTTTTTAACATGATATATTTTTGGCATTATTTATTTATAAATATGATTTTTCATGAGTCCTTTTAAATGTGCTCAATCTTTAAAATAAAAAATAATATATATTTATAAGCTATAAATTAATTAATTAGCTATATTATTTTATATTATATTAGCAATTAATTATCTATGATATTTAATATGTGCGTATAATTAATACTTTATTTTGTTACAAATTAATTATGAACATATTATTACTAATTAATTTCGTTACTCTTTAGAAGCGACGTCTTTTTTGGAATATAGGATTTTTTATAATATATTTTATCATAAATTTCGATATAATATATATATTTTTTTTTGCATTAATATTGCCTAAATCAGCCGTTTTTGTTTATTTATTATTTTTTTTTGCTGAAATAATTCACGAGTCTTTCATGATTTAATCATCTATTTTATTGTTCTTGGTAGTTTTTCAAGAGGAATTTTTTCTTTATAATCATCTTGCATGAACAGTTTTATTTTTTTCATGATCTTCCTGCATAAAACATTATTTTGTTTGTTAATGTGATCTTTCAGGAGATTAAGTTTTCTTTATATCCACTACTGGTAGTTTTCAAGACAAGAAATGTTTTCTTTTCAAGGGGTAGAGTTGCCAGCCCTACGCACAACTATCATAACCCGGGACATACAGTTTAAAATTAATTTCAAGAAACCAAGAGCCTCCATGGCACTGGTTGGAATCGAACCCGAAACCTGTGGCACAGAGCGCTAGTCTCTCGGCCATCAAGGCCTTTTATTTAACCTGCACTTTAAAATATGTGTGTATTTTAAATTTTTTTTTTTGTAAAAGTTTAAACGTTGTGGTAAATATTTACCAATATCTGTTTTTTTTTATAAAATCATAAACATTTACATTAAAAATAAGTTACTATACTTAAATTTGATTTTTTAAATACATTAAAAGCTTAAATAACTTGAATATTTTGCCAATGAGAAAACTTTTTTTAATTTTTTTAATAAGTAAAAAATGAGGCTTCAAAAACTTAAAATCTGAAATAGGATTCATATTTTTTATATATTTAACTAATAGAAGGAATGATAAAAATATCACAAAGAAATTCTTATTTCCTATATCCTAAATATTCCCTATTTCAATTTTTTTTGCAGCGTAAAATAAAATCATTATAGCTATTCATCTTTCCCCTAAATATTTTAAGGAAAAACAAATCTTCTGAACGTAAATTAAATATTTTAAAGTCAGCAAAGTTTCAAACAATTAGTTTCAACAAAGTCTGGAAACAGTCTTAAAGGCAAATGCAAAATTAAAGAATGAAAAAAAAAAAAAAAAAAAAAAAAAAAAAAGGATAAAGGCGTAACGAATTTTTCGAACTCCTGCCAGAAATATTGCAGAAATACTACATACCCTGGAACTAAAACAAATTTACTTCGAGTAAAGGTAAAATCTTTTCAAGTAAGGAGAGATAAAATATTATTCTGAAACTTTTCCCGGCCATAAAACAAACTTCAAATAAGAATTTTCGAAAGTATTTCCCGCCAACATAGATAATTTAATACATACCTTTTAATTTTTTTATTAGCGAACCCGTCTTTCCCTGCGAACTAAAGCCGATCTCGAGTTTGTTCGAAATGTTTCGAAGAATTCTGTGATCCGTGGCGAAGTCTCATCTAAAGTGTGAAGTAAAATGTGTTTTAAAACTTCGTGAAATATATTTATGAGTAAAAGCAAAATTGGCAATAGATATCCATCATTTTTAATCAAACTGTAACCGTGGGGAGTTTTTGATCCTTTTATATGTAATTGACTTTTGAGGAAGTTACATGTTTACAGTTTACTGCCTTTTAATATGTGATGATAAAGAAAGAAAATTTTTTCACTTTGGCGAATAATGTTTGTTTACTAGAATAAGAATTCGAATTAATTTTTGATGGATATTCCTATAATTTTACAGTTAAATTCATAAAGCACCTTATTTTAAAATGGATTTTATATTAATCTAATAAATTTTTAAATGTATAATTTTTTTGTGTTTATATTTATATGCACATTTTTAACCATTATATTTTTCATGAAGTATTATTTTTCTTTAGTATGGAAATCTTTCAAGAATATTTATATTGTTTTCATGATCATCATTGATAAAATATTCTTTTGTTTTTGATGAGGATCTTTCGGAAAATGTTTCTAAATAAATCATGTTAAAAATATTCGTCTGAAAGATCACCATAACAAACAAAAGAATATTTTATCAAGGAGGATCAGGAAAAATTTTAAAAAATTCATGAAATATATTTATGTTAAAAAAAAGTAAAAAAAAAAAAAAAAAAGAATACTTCATGAAAAATATAATGGTTAAAAAAGTACATGAAAATTCCTAAACAAAAAGATGTTTCATTTAAAAAAGGTATTAGATTAATTTAAAATCCAATCTAAAATATGATGCTTTATGAATTGAACTGCAAGATTCTAATAATAACTAAAAAAATCATTTTGAATTCTTAATCTAGTAAGTTCTTAGTCTAGTTCCCTTTTTAATCATCATCACATATGAAAATGCAAACAACTGTAAAATCTTATCTTCATCAAAGGTTAATTACATATAAAAGGATCAAAAACTCCCCAAGGTTACAGTTTGATTAAAAATGATGGAGATCTACTGCAAATTTTACTTTCACTCATAAATATATTTCACGAACTTTTAGAATACATTTTACTTCACACTTTAGATGAGACTTCGCCACAGATCACAGAATTCTTTGCAAAATTTCGAAGAAACTCGAGATCGCAGGGAAAGACGTGTTCGCTAATAAAAAAATTAAAAGGTAAGTATTAAATTATCTAGGGTGGCGAGAAATACTTCCGAAAATTCTTATTTGAAGTTTGTTTTATGGCCGGGGAATGTTTCAGGATAATATTTTATCTCGCCTTATTTGAAAAGATTTTTCCTTTACTCCAAGTAAATTTGTTTTAGTTCCACAGTTTGTAGTATTTCTGCTATATTTACGCCAGGAATTCGAAAAATTCGTTAAGCCTTTTTTCTTTATTTTTTAATTTTGCATTTGCCGCCAAAAGACGTTGTGGAATTTGACTTTTAAATTTTTAATTTACTTTCAGAAGGTTTGTTTTCTTTAAAATTTTTATGGGAAAAAGATAAATAGCTGTAATGATTTTACTTTACGATGCAAAAAAAAAAAAAAAAAAAAAAAATTAAATAGGAAATAACCTCGGAAAATTTCTTTATGATATATTTATTATTCTTTCTATTAGTTTAAACATATAAAAAATGTTAATCCGAATTCCGATTTTGAAGTCTCACTTTTTTATTTATTCAAAAAATTTAAAAAAGGTTTTCTCATTGGCCACATATTCAAATTATTTACGATTTTAACGATATATTTGGAAAATAAATTTTAGTAAAGTAATTTACTTCTAATTTAAAAGTTCAAAATTGAATTAAAAAAAAACAAAACAGATATTGATAAATATTTACCATAATGTTTAAACTTTTACTTTAAAAGAAATTTAAAACAGCATAGAATTATAATTATAGAAAATAAACTTTATAAAGTTTTATTTAAAATTATATCTAACCTACTTTAAAAAATATAATTTTAATTCTATAAATACATCCTTTTTATATTAAATAAATTTAAGTGATTTATATATAAATATATGCTTTCGTCATGTATATATATATATATATGTATATATATATATATATGTATGTATATATATATATGTATATATATATATATATATATGTATATATATATATATATATATATATATATATATATATATATATATATATATTTATATGACGACAACTCATATATTTCAAAAAAGACATCGAGTCTAAAGAGTAGTAAAATTTATTTATAATACATTTTAAAGAATGTAGACTTATAAAAGGATTCATGAAAGATCATACTTATAAAGAAAAAGTACCTTATGAAAAATTAACAACAACAATGAAATAGAAGATTTAACCATTAAAGACTCGTGCATTATTAGAGTAAAAAAGAAAAGCAAAATAATTAATTAAAGCAAAAAAAATGCAAATTATATAAAAAAAAAAAAAAAAAAAAAAATAAATTCTTTTCATGAGTAATTTTATGGTAATATTATATATTTATGGTATCAGGAAAAATCATATATTGCAAAAAAAACATCGAATCTAAAGGACAACAAAATTAATTTATAATAATATATTCAGAATGATTTTACAAAAAAAATATTATTATAATTTATACACATTTATTAATTAAATTAATTTATAGTTTATAAAGCTAAATTATTTTTTTATTTATTTTAAGGATTGAGCACTTTTAAAAGGACTCAGGAAAAATCCTGTTTAGAAATAAATCATGTTCAAAATAGATGATATTAAAAAAATAATCTCCTAAAAGATCACTATAACAAATGAAATAATATTTTATCAAGAAGGGTTTGAAAAAAATTTAAATAATTCATATAATAGTTAATATATAATATAATGGTTAAAAAAAATACATGAAAACACACAAACAAAAAGGTGTTTCATTTAAAAATATATTAGATTAATTTAAAATCCATTCTAAAATAGGGTGCTTTATGAATTGAACTGTAAAATTCTAGGAACAACTTTTTAAAAGATTATTTCGAATTCTTAATCTAGTAAACAAACTAAAAATTCTTTGCTAAAGGAAAAAATTTTCTTTCTTTATCATCATATATGGAAATGCAAAAAAATGTAAAAATGTAACTCCATCAAAGGTCAATTATATATAAAAGGATGAAAAACTCCCCACGGTTATAGTTTGATTAAAAATGATGGAGATCTATTGCCAATTTTACTTTTACTCATAAATACATTTCACGAAGTTTTAGAACACATTTTACTTTAACACTTTAGATGAGACTTCGTCACGGAACACAGAATTCTTCGAAAAATTTCGAACAAAATGGAGATAGGCTTTAGTTTGGAGGGAAAGACGGGTTCGCTAATAAAAAAATTAAAAGGTATGTATTAAATTATCTATGTTGGCGGGAAATACTTTCGAAAATTCTTATTTGAAGTTTGTTTTATGGCAGGGGAAAGTTTCAGAATAATATTTTATCTCTCCTTATTTGAAAAGATTTTTCCTTTACTCGAAGTAAATTTGTTTTAGTTTCAGGGTATGTAGTATTTCTGCAATATTTCTGGGAGGAATTCGAAAAATTCGTTAAGCCCTTTTTCTTTTTTTATACTTTAATGCTGCATTTGGCGGTGAAAACTGCTTCGAGACTTTGTTGAAATTGACTTTTAAATTTTTAATTTACCTTCGTAAGATTTGTTTTACTTAAAATTTTTATGGGACAAAGATGAATAGCTAAAATGATTTTACTTTACAAAGCAAAAAAAAAAAGGAAAACATTTTGAAGTAGGAAATAACTTTGGGAATTTTCTTTATGATATATTTATCATTTTTTTCTATTAGCTTAAAGATATAAAATAGTGAATCCTAATTCAGATTTTGAAGTCTCACTATTTTATTCACTCCAATAATTAAAAAACTTTTTTCTTCTTGACCAACATATTGAAATTATTAAAGCTTTTACGATATATTTAAAAAAATCAAATTTAAGTAATTAATTTATTTGTAATGTAAAATATTAATATTCGAATTTGTAAAAGTAAATATTGATAAATATTTACCAGAATGTCTAAACTTCTTTTCTAAAAGAAAATTTGTATACACACATATTTTAAAAAGTAGGTTAAATATAATTTTATATCTATAATTACATTTGCTTGATATTTGATGTTATTTAAAGTAATTTTCATAAATTGAAAAAAAGAATTTTATATTATATATTGATACTAAAATTTTTTTAATTCTATTTTATTTTGATGACTAAACAGTGGTATAACAGTGACGTTTAGACTCTTGCGTTAACTAAAGATTTGAAATTTATTCTCTAATAAATTTTGTAATATTGATTTTAGAATCAGGCATAATATTTAAAAGGTATACAAGTAAAATATTTGAAATAATTCAGATATATTGAATAAATTAGATTCAGATATAAAATAAAACAAAATACAAAATGAGATAAAATTGACATATTTTGAGAATGTTTTAGAAAATATACTGCATCATTCAAATATCATAAAAATAAAATGTTGAAATTAAGTCTCGAATTGCAATTTCTAAAAAATTATTATGAAAAATTATCTTTAATCAACTTACAGAACATAATGAATTCTGCACACAAAAGAAGCCTTAACAATATTTAAAAACATATAGTATTATATCTTAAGAACACTATTCACCTCCATAGTGTATTGAATTGTTTCTTATCACAACTAACCAAAAAGGAAGCCGTACCGTCAGTTTGATTTATTCTCACACATCTCGGAGCTCTTTATGTTTTCCAGAGATCTGGTGGTAACAGACAGAAGGAATTGTCGATTATGTCCAAACCAAGAAGACTTAGGCAGCGTTCGGAATAAATTGTTCTTGTTTTCCTGGCATGGGTACAATCTCTTGTAGTGACACATAGCACTAAGGTTTTCCATGTGGGGATATGTCATTCGTGGTACAGTGACAAGAACCATACAAAGTTACTTTGACAAGGATTTAGTCCAGGATAAAGTCAACAAGAAAAGGATTCCATGATAGGTTTTGGAAGATCTGTCTTGTTTCATTGCAAAACAAAAACGCTATCTTACACGATTGAGTCTCTTGTTTTTGCGGGCGGTAGATTCTTTATTTGTTAAAGACTTTCCAGAAGTTTTGTTACAGATTTCTCTTCTGTCTAATATAAAGTTTGTGATATTTCCTTATTTCTTTTGTTATCTATATTTGGTGGTAATTTTTTTCTAATTTGTTACATTTGTTTCAAATATTTGTTCAATGTAATAAAAAATATATTTGCTCAGCATCTGTTCAATTTTCTGATAGATCTGTTTTTAGGCAAAAAATTATTATTATTGGAAATGGTTTTATCATTTTCATTTATCTTTTATGATTTTTTTTTTATATTTAAAAGTCACATGTATTGAATATTTATCATTAAATATATATTTCTCAAGACTGAAATATATATGCACGTATTAGTTGTAAATAATTATTATGAGAGTGTTATTGTTATATACTTACTTAGTGTTATTGTTTATACTGTTATTGATAAACAAAAGCAAAAACGCTATCTTTCATGATTGGGTCTCTTATGTTTTGCAGGCGGTAGATTCTTTATTTGTTAAAGACTTTCCAGAAGTTCTGTTGCAGATTTCTCTTTTGTCCAATATAAAGTTCGGAGTATTTCTTTATTTCATTTGTTATCTACATTTGGTGTTGAAGTTTCTCTAATTTTTTATTTCAAATATCTGTTCAATGTAACAAAAATATATTTGTTTAATATTCTGTTTCATATGTTTTATCTCTGTTATACATGTTTTCAGGCAAAGGAATATTATTATTGGAAAATGATTAATATTTTCATTTATCTTTTATGATTATTGTTTTTGTATACTTGAAGTTCGCATATACATTTCTCATGACTGAAATATATAAGCATATATTAGTTGTAAATTATTATATGAGTGTTATTATTAAATAATCAAAAAAATAAAGTTCCAGTTTACTTAAATGAATTGTTTGTTAGTGAATGAATAATGAATTGGTGTAATTCATGAATTGGTAATTACTTACAAGAATTGGTGTTTATAAGATTATTCTACATTAGAAATTGTATAATTAATATTTTTTAAAAATTAGTACTTATAAAAATAAATGCGTTGGCTCTTAATTTTCTCACATATACTTATTTATACCATTACTTTAATTGTGTGATAATTATTGTATGATATTAAAGGAATTTAATTTGAAACTTATGGTGTAATAGTTGAAAATCCTCAAGATGCACTAATAATGTTTTAAACTGTCCTGTGCTTATTTAACATCTAAACGAAATAGAAATAAAAAGAAATTTCAGATACCTCTGTTTAGAAGTTAAGAAAGGATTCATTTAAGTAAACTGAAACTTTATTTTATTCATTATTATAAACTAAATTTATTTTAATGATATAACAATAACACTCGCGTAATAATTATTTACAACTAATCTATTCATACATATTTAAGTTATGAGAAATATATATATGTATATTCAGTGATAAATATTTAAAACATACAACTTTCAATTATTCAAAAAGAAAAACAAATCATAAAAAATATATGAAAACAAATATCCTTTTTCAAGTGCCATTTTTTTTTTTTCGCTGCTGTTGTGGAAGACAGTAATATTTTTTTCTAATATTTATTAATTTCCAATATGTTGCATTTGACATACATAAAAGTAAATTATTATGATTAAATCTCACAAAGTAAATTTTTATTTCAAAATGAAAATATTGGGTCTTCATTTTTGTGTGCTATATACTTACTACTGAGCCCAAAAAGTAAGACCAATTATTTTTTTTCAAAAACTCTTTATTTATTCTTCCAAATTTATTTCGTCGCCTTCAAAGTAATCCCCTCCGGACACAATGCTTTTATGCTAACTTTTTTTCCAATCCTCAATGCATGCTAAAAAGTCATCGGCAGGGATAGCCTTCAGAGCGCACGGCGATTCACGTTGAATCTCTTCAATCGACTCAAAACGGTGTCCCCTGAGTGGTCCTTTGAGTTTAGGGAATAGCCAGAAGTCGCAAGATGTGAATATGGTAGTTGTGGAACTATATGGGTTTCATTTTTGGCGCAAAAGTCAATTATGAATGCAGTTGATTTTTTGGACGTGAGCTTCGTCGGTTGAGGTTGATTGTCGACCAGAGATCAACTACGTTCTCTGCCTTCTTCGAACTATTTATACCATTTCTAAACATTTCTTTCCGATCTAGGAATGCTCACCGAATGCCTTCTGAAACATTCTATACGTTTCCGCAAACAAAATTTAATGCATGTTCTTTTCTCAATTAATTCAGACATTTCAAAAATCGCCAGAATCAGTTTTACCGTCTCACAAAGCCAATTGTAACTCAAACACTAATGAATATTGTGACGTCAAATTTCACACAGATGTCAAGGACAGTGTTAGCAACCTAAAAAAGAAAAACAAATTGAAATTACATAAGCCAAGGGAATTTTAAATTGAAAATTGGTCTTACTTTTTTGGGTACGGTAGTTACATTGTGCCAAAAAATTCATGGTAAAAAAGCTGTTTTAAAATAACAATAACAACAATTTCTTGAGTTATGAATAAATTAATAATTTCCAAGATAAGTTTTGTCAAAAGTACTAAATAAAATGAATAAAAGTATTTATTTGACTGCAGCTCTTTAAAAGCATATTATATTTTAAAGGGGTTTTTATTACTTATTTATTATTATTTCTGTTTTTTTCCCACGTGATTTGTTACTTTCTAAAGTTAAAAACAGAAACAACAACAGCGTAATTAAAAAGTTTATTTTTCTGTGTTTGTGATTTATCATGAAAAACGAAAGAACGTTTTTGTATTTGTCACACTGTGTACTTAATTAAAAATGTTCTGCATAGTTCTTGTTATCAAGATGTCAAGCTCAACTATTTAAGCAACTACTTTTAAGC
Source organism: Caerostris darwini (assembly GCA_021605075.1). Classification (NCBI taxonomy): domain Eukaryota; kingdom Metazoa; phylum Arthropoda; class Arachnida; order Araneae; family Araneidae; genus Caerostris; species Caerostris darwini. The sequence goes on along the minus strand of BPLQ01003916.1, from coordinate 22,487 downwards.
TACAACTTTTTAAGCCTTACTATTCAAACAATATTTAAAAAAAATGTTTATAAATCTCTTCTTATTTTTCTTTGGATTTTGCATTAAATGATTTGTTATGATATAAGTTTATTACATCGAATGCTAAAAAATAATCTAAAAAGCTTTACAATTTTTCACATACTATAGTTTCAAAGAATTTCATTTCAATTTAAGTATTGACTTTGAATATTTTAAAACCGAGCATGAAATTGATGAGAAAGAATGTTTTGGAAAATTTATTAGGACACTGACCTAAAGCAACGTTTCTCCAACATCAAGATAAAAGCGTGTGGCTGGTGCGCAGCTAAAATACTTTGTTTAAACCACCCAGAACTCATAGCGTATAAAGTTATTGGAAGCCTAAACAAAGGTCTTGGTATTTTAAATAAATTATTTACAGCATGCAAATGGCAATATCAATGATTGCAAACGAATGCATTATCATATATTTTACACACATTTCTGAAATACTTTGCAACGAGCTAATATTAATACAAAAAAAACATGAATAACTTGTAATTAAATAAAAAGTTTCTTGATGCTTTTAAAGAAATCGAACAAAAATGTGAATAAATCATAATAAAACAACAGACTAAAAAAACACATGAACAAAGTTATAAAGCGTATATTGCACAGTAAACAGAAAGCCAATGAAATCTACAAACGAAATGTTCGTGCTTAAAAAGTGCACACGCAAAGTGTTTACAATACTACTTATTTAGATGAAGACATCAGTTAAACTAAACACTTCCTTATTTAGAATAAAAATATATATTGTGCAATGTTTATCTACAAAAGTGAACACATTAGATTAAAAAATCTATGACGATTTTACTTTTGTACAAGATTAAAATACAACAAGCAAGAAATGTTAGAAAATCGTTATTTCACTATCAACAATTTTTATTTATGGATTCATTTTAATTTTGAAACTTTGATTATTTAATTATATCGTTTAAGATGTAGAACAAGAGAATTTGGGTGTATTCGATTTGGTATTTTTTTTGTTAATTATTTGTTCCTTTGAATAAAAAAGAACTTATCAAATAGTATTATTAAAAGAATTATTCCCTGAAGTCTATCCCACCAAGGGTTAAACCATTAGGTGAAGTATATCATTATGGTCTTGAAGAATCTAATTACAGTGAAAGAACACGCACATTGGATACAAATAAGTCCAGACACCAATAGAAGTCTCGAAGCTATTCCTAGAAGAAAACTAATTCTCTTTTGTGTTAGGGAAGAGAAAAAAATTCTGACGTTTCTACTTCAGTTAACAGATCGTTAGCTGGACTTAATTAAAACCAGTAATATAACCTCTAATGAAATTAAGTCATTGATAATTATATTTAGTATTGTTTAAAATTTTTTTTTGTAATGAGATATTGAATATGTGAACAGTTGCGGTTTAAAATCTTTTGATTGAATTTTAAGGAAGAATTAAATTCTAACTTATCCAACTGTATATAGTTTGTTATTTTTTATTCTTATTTATTCACATGATTATTTTAATAAAAATATACAGGCAGATAAAAATATACAAATTAATTTTTATTCTTATTTATTCAAATGATTATTTTAATAAAAATATTCAGGCAAATAAAAATATACAAATTATTTTTTATTCAAATGATAATTACAAAAATATGTATTTTAAATTTAAATGAATTTTATATATGTTTGTATGAAACATTTGCAATGCGTTACTTTATTAAAATTTTTTTTAAGGACTGGTGGTATTTAATAAAATAATTGTATTTGTTTACGTAATTATCAACGTAACTATTAATATGATTAAATTTCTTTTATATAACAGATTATTTTAGTACCTTTGAAATAAAATTTCTGGAGACTTGATGTCGAAAATGTTCTCACAAATTCAATTATCAATTACTATTTATTAAAAGAATAGGAAAACATGGTATAGTTAAACATATTGTTTTTTTTTATATTTCTAAACAAATTTTACTTTTTAAGAAAATTTCAAGAAAAATCAAGACAAAAATTCTTTTGAAATTAAAATTTCTCAAAAGTGTGCATATTTTATTATATATATATTTTTTATTATATTTTTATTTTATTTTATTTTTTTTTTTTTATTTTTTTATTATATTTTTTTTTTTTTTTTTGCATGCTTGCTTTATAATTCTTTTATGGACTAAAATATTACTTTATATTTAGATTTAGGAGGAGTGTTTTATTTTTTAGAGAATGCAATCTTGAGATTGTTCTATCTAAAAAGATGTGGCACAAAATGACAAAATGAATGCAATATATCAGGCATTACATAATGCAAATTCGAAACACTTTGAATTTGTTGTATTTACCATACCGATGACGAAAAGAAACAAATAAAATTGACCAACATTTGAAGAAAACAACTTAAACCCCTTTTTTTCTTCTAATTTTTAAAAAAACATTAATTTAATTTAAAAATTATATATTAAATAAAAATAGTATGATATATGTAAAATTATATATATATTTTCATTTTATTAATAATATATATATTTATAAACTGACTGGGATTTTATTCTGAAATCTTTTTACAGCAATTGCATAATCACATTAATGCATTGAGTTTCAATGAATAAAAATTTATATAATATGTATTTTTTTTTAAATTTTGAAGTGGGAAATGAATTTCTTTGTGTTAATAACAAAATGTATCATAAATTATAAAAAAAATAAAAATATAATTTTTGCTTTTGCATTTATTTAAAAAAATAATTTTGAGCTAATTGTAGACATTTGAAAACAAATTCGTTTTACTTTAATGAGAAATAATACATTAATATCTAAAAAAAATATTAGTTCTCCATTTCTTAACTAACAAGAAACAAAGAAAGAAGTGAGTTATTTTAATTGTTATTTATAGTAAGTATCGTTAATTATCATTAATGGTTCAAGTAACAGATGATCTTTCAAAATGAAGTAAATTAATATTTCCTGAATTTATCTTAATAAATTAATTTAGTGAAACAAAGCCATTTATACTGTTTAATATATTGCCATGACCATACATATAATTTTTAATTAAGATTAAGTTGTTGTTATAATTATGATTGAGAATGAAAATATTTATCTAAATAAAAAAATATATAAAAATGTTATTTTTTAATATTTAAATGTTTCCAAATGTTAGCGTTTTGAAAAAGAATTTTATTAAACTATTTTCATTTGTAAGTAATAATAATATTTTAATTAATTTAAATAATTTTAAATTTATGTTTTTTATTGAACTAAGCTTTATATTTTGTACAATTTTTTTGTAACGATATAATTTGTTCATCATGTTAAAATAGTGCTGTATGTCAAACATGGTAAAATTAGTAGTATTTAATATAATTCCATACAAATAAAAACGACATTTTCATTTGTGACAATTATAATCAATTAATAGTTTAATATTAAGTCAATTAATAGTTAATATTATTATTTAAAATTAAGATTTTTAATGAATTAAGATTTATACTTTTTACAATTTTTGATAACAATATAATATATTGTTCGTGATGTTTAAATAATTTTATTGAATTAAGATTTGTAGACATGCCGTTGTTTGTTTGTGCAGCTGGATCTAGGTGTGGTCGATTTGAGTCACACGTTTCAGAACACACAGATTTATTTTCACAGCACGTAAATACACCACAATAAATTACGAACACTATTTAACGCACATGTAGCATATTTAACGATATGTAATAAAAGATTAGTGGAAGGGTTCCATTTCTAGCTGGAAATAAAGTTACTCAGGTACGTCGATTAACGAAATATACTTTCTCTCTGGATGAGAGTCTGTAGGCCAAATTATGCTCTGGATGGTTCTAACTATATCTTCTCTCGGGATGAGAGGTTGTAAAAGAAACATCCCTGAGGCAACAGAGCCGGTCTCGTGGTACGTCCTCTCTGGCGAGAGTCTCGAACTGACGATTTCTTCTGTAGGCCGCAAGGGGAGCTCTTGCAGTACGTAAGAGGAAACATGGCTTGCTTAGGTGTAACCATGGTTACAGATTTATAATTTTTACGGTTTTTGTTAACAAAATAATAAATTTTTCATAATGTTAGAATAATGTTACATGTTACGTACGTACAAATGGGTAGTAATTAATCTAATCCCATGCAAACAGAGATGATAATGTATTCTTATTAATAACGCATTAAAAATAAGTGATTTTATTATAAGCATTCATAATAACAAAATTTTATGCTTAATTTTTATTTGTATTAAAAATAACTATTTTTCTGAGCTAAAATATTTTTAATTTTTAGTTTTTACACAATTTTTAATATTAAATATTATTTTAAATTAGAAAAAAACATTTTAAAATTAATATTTTTTTACTGAATAACCCATTTAGAAATTTGGAAAGAAAATGATACTTTTCTTTTATTGGAAAATTCATCCGTTCTATTTTTATCTTTGTTTAATTTATTTCATTTTATTAAATAACAGACACATTATGTAATAATTTTTGTTTAATTAGTTACCTAAATATATTAAAAATATGCTTTAAAAAATCGAAACATAATCTAGAATAAACTTGATTAACAAAATTCTTTTAACTTCCTACATAAAAATTTAATTATCTATATGTATACATATTCTTTTATAACTATTCTAACTGAATTCCTTTTTCTTTGGTATTCGATTCTTAAGGTAAAGAATCTGGAAAGCTAAGACAAAAAAAAATGGCGCGAAACATTTTCTTTATGTTCAAATTACAGAAGAAGCGAAAATACTTTACTAATTTAATTTGACGAATGGAGTATGGAGGAAAAGGCTTTTAAGAATTTCTCCAACAATGGAACACTTAAGGCAAAACGTTAATTGAATTCTGATACGAAAGCTTGCCTGTGACAATAATTCTGACTTGGAATTACAGTTACAGTTAGATCAAGCTGAGAACAACCATTAAGAAAAATATTTGTAACGGAAATTTGTTGCAGGAACATTCCACAATTTGATTTTGTTTGTTAAAGAATATTTTCAACAGTTGTTAGGATTTATATTTTAATCGAAGCAGTTTGGAAAATTTTCCAATTTTTTTTATTTATGATAAATTTTAATTAAATGATATCATTATTAACATCATATGTTCTATTGTTTATTTACTTTTTTTTAAGAACATTTAGTAGAATTATTTTTGTTGTTCAGAAGAATTGTTTATTTATTTTTTAAGAAAATTTAGAAGAATTGTTTATTTACTTTTTTAAGAAAATGTGAAATAATTTTTTTTATTTAGAAGAATTGTTTATTTATTTTTTAAGAAAATTTAAAAGAATTATTTTTGATGTTCAGACGAATTGTTTATTTACTTTTTTAGGAAAATTTGGAAGAAATATTTTTTTGCTTAGAAAAATTGTTTATGTTTTTAAGAAAATTTAGAAGCATTATTTTTTGTTGTTCAGAAGAATTGTTTATTTACTTTTTAAGAAAATTTAGAAGAATCATTTTTATTGCTCAGAAGATTTGTTTATCTACCTTTTAAAGAAAATTTAGAAGAATTATTTTTGTTGGTCAGAAAAATTGTTTATTTATTTTTTTTAAAGAAATTTTAGAAGAATAATTTTTGTTGTTCAGAAGAATTGTTTATCTACCTTTTAAAGAAAATTTTGAAGAATTATTTTTGTTGTTTAGAAGAATTGTTCATTTACTTTTTAAAAAAAGTTAGATGAATTATTTTTAATGTTCAGAACAATTGTTTATTTACTTTTTTAAGAAAATTTAGAAGAATTATTTTTATTGTACAGAAGAATTGTTTATTTACTTTTTAAGAAAATATAGAAGAATTATTTTTGTATATATACATATACATAAAAATAACGGTTAAAATTTTAATATATATTTATTTTATTATGTATAAATATAGCATTGTCTGAGGCTTTGTAACTTCATCAAATACATGTACGTAAAAGTAAAAGTAAAAGTAAAAAAAAAAAAAAAAAAAAGATTTAGACAGTTTTAGAACAGAAAAGCAATAATATACTTCTGATAATACGAAGAAATTTTAATCTTTCAATGAAATTTTTGTCACTTTAGTTATATTGAATTGTTACATTTCGGTTGTATTATCTAGGCCAGAAGATTAAAAGTAACTAATTGGCTATACAGTTAAAAGTATCACCATTTTCTTGGAAAAATCTCTAAAACTTCATAATCAAATAATGTGTAAAACATAGAATATCTTAATTATCTACCTTCACGAAAATGAACGAATGTCTCATTAGGTCCATATAATCTTGAAAATCATGCAACTCATAATTAAAGCTTGGAAGATTTCCCAACTGTAATTATACCTTTAATGCAAATGTTTGCATAGTACTGTAATATTCCATTGTGAGTGAGCAATTAAAGCATAATAATGGTACTTCCTATACTAATGTGTTTAACATAAAATTACATTATGCATACTGAATTATAATTAGCTTTTTCGGAAAAAAAGGGTATATCCGTTCCATTAGTATAAAATTGTAGAATTATTTTACACAAGCAGCTCTCCCCTCAATAGAAAAATGGTCCCGACAGAAATTGTTCAATTGCATATTTGTCTCTAAAGTGTCAGTGGAGTGTGTGGGTTTATTTTTCTGCCTCACTCCTGGTGGCCCATTTCACTGAATTCTATAATGGCAAAATAAGCTAAAATATAAACAACTGAAAATTTTAAATTGCGAAACTATCAGCATTCTAATATATATGAAAAGTAGTAGAAAATAAAGGAATGCAAAAAAAGGCCGTCAGCTATTTTCTCTTCCAGACCACTCATATTTCGTCCTAGCAATGTTGGTCACGTCGTTTCTAGTAAGAAGAAAAAACATCATAAATCTCGAATTGAAAGGCAACTTTTCCAATTATCGGAAATTGGACGGGAGTTCTTAAGATTTAAAATAGTGCAGTTACCTTTCTCATGTTCATCCTCCTTAATAAGTTAATTAAGAAGAACAACTTCAATCTGTTGCTGTTAAAAAAAAAATGTATTGCTTTCAAATTTCACATCACTTCCTAGATATTGTCCAACTTACCACAGTTATAAAATTTCTTTTTTTTACCCTACTCCCATCTGTAGCCTTTCAGCTATACGACGCCGAGCCTTCCAGTAACGCGCTGTAATATCCTTAGCACATCGATAAGTTCAGTGCAACTGCACAGTGATCGTAGTCCATATTGCCGATTCGACATAACGTGCAGTTGCCATCGGAAGCCAAACCATTGTGGTGGAGGTGTTCCTGCAAGTAGTCATGGATGGTTGTAAGGAAGAAGCGTGCAACAGCTTCAGCGCATTCCAGGTGCATAGGAGTGTGGCCCCCATGTACCAAGACATTGTTGTCGCTCAAGTCGTTGAGGCTTTTGCTGGTGAAGTTGTCGATAGCTATAGTGATATGGCTGCAAGTGTCAGTGGAAACTGCGGTTGGTTGGATTCTGTCCCGCTCTTCACAATGACATCAGCTCTCTCATTACCTGGGACTCCCACATGACTAGAAACCCATTGCAAATGTAGAGCCCAGCCGCTGGTGAGCAGTTTCGCCTGGTTTTTATAAAATTCTACTAATATCAAAAAAATAATTGCAATTTTTGCTGAGAGTATGCTTTTTTCCATAGGACTTTATGTTAATGGCCCTAAAATACATTCAGTCGCCTAAAAGCTCACCTCCCAATAGTAAGTTCATAGCTTTTGCAGTCAATAAATTGAAAACAGAAAGTTAAGACTCCCCTTCTTCTTTTAGTTGATGTTGCATTTTACTGTTAAGGAACCATCTAAAAGTTACAGGAAAGGAGATCCATAATTATGAGAATTTATAGAATTTTCATAATTCATCCTATATGTGCGTGTACCAATCAGATTAAAAGCCAAAATATATTAATCTGTCTCTTGTAGGTATCCAAGTCCGATAAGAACACAGTTTTCTTACGAGATTTAAGTATGGACAGCTTTGGGAATTACACATGCCAAGTGTCTACCGACAAGCCCTACTTTCGTTGTGTGCAGACTACACGACATCTAGAAGTTGTAGGTAAGAAAATGTTTGTACTATCTTATATGCATATGTTTTAAATTCCCTAAGGTGCTATGTATTATTTTTAAAGAATCTTATCTAGTTTAGATAAAGGCTGGATTAAATCCACGAACTCAAATATCTTATAGATATCAAAGAGCAATTGAGGACTTGCAAAATATTCGTTTCAGAAAATACCAAACATTCAAAAGTTAACGGGATGATGCTTGATAAACTAGATTGAATCTGGCAAAAAAAAGAGTATAAGCTGTGCATTCCTCTTCGAAATTCAAACTGTCCCAAACATACTGGAAATTATAATGACTTTTGCTGTTGTAATAACAAGAACAACGTCAGTGGAAAGGTCATCAGGGCCCACGTACAAAAAAGTAATTAGTGATATTATATAAAAGTCGAAAACAAGTTCTGTGCTATTTTATATACCTTTTAATTATATTAAATATTAATATAATTAAAACGATTAATATGAAATTAATCTTAATTATATTAAAGAGTATATCAGAATTAAGTGATTATAATATAATTATAATTTTCCCAAGCTCTTATAGATTAAATCAATAGTAGTCAACCTAGTCCCTACCGCCCACTAATAACATCTTTCATAGTAGGCTGTAGGGAGTTTGATGATTACTGAAGCACTTCCTTTTTCTAAACTGTAGTGTTCGGTTGTTTATGTAGCTGGATCTGGATGTGTTCGGGTTGAGACACAAGACACACACAACTTTATTTACAAGCACATAAATATCACAAATAAAGATAGACAATATTTAACACACCACATTAACATTATTCAAAAATTTTCTTTCTTGAATTATTTTGAATAAAATTAAGATAAAAATGTAAGTTATAAATAAAACTTTTCTCAAATGAAATTAAGATAATAAAACTCAATTTAAAAAGAATCATTTAAAAAGGTTTAGACAACTAAATATAGACAGCTTGAACATTTAAAATAGTTTAAACAGATAATCAGGAAACTGATTGATGCCGTCGGTGCCGTGTATATTTATTGTAGTTCGGAATCCACTTTTAAACAGTAGGTCCCTGTCTAATATGATTGCATAGGGCTGACAGACTTAACCCATAAAATAGAAAACTTCTCATGTCTCGAAATCTACCAGTAGGCAGACGTCCTTAGCCACTATGGTGTTGTTGAGCCAATGAAGATTTTAAACAGTTGCTTAGACAGATGCTTAAAATCATTTTAAATAACTTATACAGCTAAATAAACGCAATTTTCATTTAATATGTTTGCAATCTTAATCAATTTTATAGCGATCTTCAACCATAAATTACAGATTTTTGTAAGAAAATATATTATGAAAATTCCACATATTGCTGAACACTTGATAAACAAAATGCCTTTAACAGGCGCTAAAAAAATTTTGTAGTAATTTTCATTAAAAATATTACAAAAATTCTTATTAATAATTGAAAATTTCAATTCAACAATTCTGCTTTTCGCATGCATCCAATAATATGCTTTTCAAATGTAAAAAAAAAAAATCAAATAATTATTAGAAAAAAAGACGCTTAACTAATTAAAACCTTTAGTCTTAATCTTAAAGTCTTAATTAATTAAAATTCAACTAAAAGATAAAAAAAAGTAATCGAATGTAATATAATAAATACCCAATACTTGAAAATGTTAAATTCGAAGCATAAAATTGTGTAATAATTATTTCATACTAAAATGAATACATGGAACGTTTTTAACATTAGATTTTTTAATTTAATTAATTGCTAATAGCTTTAAAGAAAATATTCTTTTCATAAATTTAATTGTGAAAATGAGTTTTCAATTGATAATTAATTATAATTTAAAAAGTTATCTACTCTTGAGTTTCATTTAAACATGGAGTAATTATAACGATATAATTAGGTTTCATTATGTGAAAAACTTTTTTATTTGAAAATATTTTCACTACGAAGTATTTCTAGAAACTCTTGACGTTAATTGCATTTATTAAAAAAATATAATTTTATTCTTTAAACTTTTAAAAATCTACATTTTATTTGTTTTTGATGAAAAAAAAAAGAAAAAAAATTCAAAGTCGGTTATTTCAGTTTAATCTTTAAATAATTCAATATACCGATACGTGACTCAATGGCAACGTGCTCCGCTGGTGAGCATTAGGCCTAAGGTTCAATCGACTGAAGGCTTTATTGTAGACACTGTTTAAAAAAACCGAGGTGATTCGATGGCGTTTGTACTGTTCAGCATCTTACCTCGTCAGTCGAACTACCGGGTGGTAGTTTTCCCTGTTTCTCCCATACGATCATCAAATGGGAGGTAAATCCCCCTAAAGACACTGCCCTCCTTTTTTCAGCGGCACGGAGCCAAGTTAGATTTCTACCTACGGATGCTCCATCACAACTGAAGATTCTCTTTTCCCTCCATCCATGAGTAGATTACTGATGGGATGTCCGTCCCTCATTGCAGGACACTGAGGATTAGACACGACAACACACATAATTCTACAATTTTACATGATCTTTATTTTTTTAAACATTTTATTGAAATCTAACTGCAGTTTTATAAAATTTAGTGTGTAGATTTCTTTCTTAGCTCTATTTTTCTTAATATCATAATAATTTTAAATAATCTTTATAATCTTATATTAATATCATCATCATCATAAGTGGAGCAACAGCCCCATAGTCGGTCAAGGCCATCTGCCTACTGGCAGATTTCATTAAAATGTCAGAAAGAAATGTCGACACAGAAGATGCTTATTTTTTACTGGGTAGGGTTGTTTTCTCTGCGCCCAATGCTCTACGATCGTATTAGACCGAGACCTACGGTTTAAAGCTGATTCCGAAGCACTACAAACCTCCATTGGACTGCCGGGACTCGAACCCGAAACGTGAGGCACTAAGCGCCAAACGTTAGTCACTCGGCCATCAGGCCCCATTATAATTTAATATCATTAAATAATAATAGCTAAACTTAATATCATAACAAGTTAATATCAATAAATAAAAACAATTAATCTTAATATCATAATAATTTAATATCAATAAATAATAATACTTAATCTTAATATCATAATAATTTAATATCAATAAATAATAATAATTACTCTTAATACAATAACAATTAAATATCAATAAATAATAATAATTAATCTTAATACAATAACAATTAAATATCAATAAATAATAATAATTAATCTTAATACAATAACAATTTTCAATGATACATGATAAGCCTTTTAATCCAAAGTAGTTAAAATTAATGAAACAAGAAATTGGGGGAAAATACAATCTCCTTTATAATAAGAAGAAAACGATATATCTAAGAGAGAATATCTCTTTTATGAAAAATACAACAATTTTTTTAAATGTCTAAGAAAATGATTTCTTTCTGCTTATTTTAATTCAGAAAAAATTACAGAAAGAAAAATAATGTACACTTGCTTTTGTTGTTAAGAAAGAAAAGTGAACTTAATAGTTTTGAAGAAAAAATTTGAGATAAAAAATAAAGTTAAATAATGATTCTTCTTAAAATTATGAGATTACAGTGCAGTTGATAATGAAAGTTTGAAATGTAAATCTTATTGTTTGTCTTATGAAATTCGAAAATGAAAAAAAAAAAAGAAAATAATAAAATTCAAATAAATAAAAAAGAATATGCAAAGGTTTTTCCTTACTCTTAAAATTCTTTTAGGAAAAATGTAAATTTTAATGATTTGCATCGGAAGAAAAAAATTTAAATTGAGAATCAAAGAGTTAAAAGTATTTTTTGTTAAAAATTAAACGAAAAAATGTTTTTTCTATCTTAACTTATAAGTAAATTATTCATTAACTTTTCTATGTTGCTTTAAAAATTTTTATCTTAAAAATCTGTAGAATGTTTTTTTTAAAAATATTTTTAATGTCTTTACAGTTGCAGTTATAATTTTTTGTTTAAATCTTACTGTACATAATTTTCATAAAATTACTTCAAAGTTTTAAACAAATAAAATTAAACAATAGAAAATCATTTTCGAAGAAATGAGTAAAATCATAAATTATTTCAGAAGGACAAAAAATTAAGAAAGACTTAATTTAATATATTTTATTATATTATTTTAAATTTTTTATAAGACTTATATTAAAAGAAGGCCTTTGTGAAAAGTTAAAAGGTTAATCAAAATGAATGTTTTGAGAAAATTAATGTTTAATTAAAAGTTAATCAAGATCAATGTTTTGGGCAGTGGCAAATGTTACATCGGTAACGAAATTCAATATTTTGTAAATTTCAATATTTCGAAATAGACGAGGATTCGTCAACCAGAAAAATAAACACAGACGTCGTTCAATAATTTCAAAGTTTTTTTTTCTTAAATGTGATATCAATTAAGAGTAAATAATAAACAAAATATAAATACATAAATATAAAAGAAAACGGAGCCTGAATGGCCGAGTGGCTTGTGCTCTGGCGCTCGGTACCACAGGCTTCGGGTTCGAGTCCCGGCGGTGCCATGGATGTGTGTAGTGGTTCGGAATCCACTTTAAACCGTAGGCTCCGGTCTGATATGACCGTAGAGCGTTGCGGAGGCTTTGTTACTCAGCGTCCGTGGCTTATCTTTAAGTTACATGCGCCCACTGGGTAATGCCAAGTGAGTAATGTCTGTGCAGCTCTTGTCTTAAGGCATACAAGACGTCCCTGCCTAAGTGTTTGCCAGCTGCATTAGAAAAAAAAATATGTATAAAAGAAAATACTCTAAAATCCTGTGTATTTTTATTTTGCGTGGTATAAGTTTCAAGACAATATTTGGAAAAAAATTTAAAAAAAATATTTTATAATATATTGGCTACCTCTACATTCTTTATATTTCAAGAGCTTTTGTTTTATAAATAGCCAACATATATTTAATTGTTATGCATTTTCCAATAAATCATAATTATCTTAATTGAATGTTGCTTAAAAATGAAGAATAATTAAAAAATTTTGTTGTTTTCTTGTACATGCTCCAAATCTTCTTTAAAAGGTAATCATTAATTTACATAATTCCAGGTATTTAAGTATGTTGCAAAAACCATGTACCAAACCAAAGTTAATTCCTTTTCTGAAATGTTTTTTGACATGTATATTTTGTCGTCTTTGTCAACAGTGCCACCATCTGATGGTCCAGTGCTTACAGAAGAAAAGTCTGATTACGAAGTGGGAGATAACGTGTCAATATGGTGCATTTCTGGGAAATCTAAGCCAGCTCCAGATCTCAAATGGTACATCAATGACCAGTTGGTATGTTCACTTTTAATTAAAAATTTTTTTTCAAACCACTTATTATTTAGGCTAATTTTTATTTCGAATAATTGATGAAAATTCTCTGTATATAAGTGAATTTTTTTGTCCAATGCTGGCCATTTTGATTTGACATCATAAGCTATTAAAGTGGAAGATGTGTATCAGATTCAGCGTTGGCCAGATGGCTCATTACAATACATCTTGCTACTTGGAACGACCACTCAGCTTGAAACTGGCTTGTCTGCAAACTCCTTTCATCTTATAGCGGTAAAAAAGTTCCCATAGGAAGATTTATTGTCTCTGTCTTCATGATAGACATAGAAACCTTGGTCGGCTTCGCTTGTCGGTTTTTGAATGGTCAGTCGATATTCATGATGGGAAACTCAACACCTACCCAACCCAGAAACTCAACTATCTACCAGGCCTATATAAATAGTTATATAAATAAACATATATAAATAAATTAAAATTAAAATACGCATGCACATGCACATGCACACATACACATATATATATATATATATATATATACAGTCCAGTCTTAATATGACCACCACATACTTTCGACGTCAACGTGAAATAACCAATCACAAAAGGCAGGTGGCAGCACGTTGCAGTGGAGTGTATATAAAGAATTACACTTAATACCACTTAAATACCACTTAATACCACATTCCACACTCCACTTAAAGCCAGAATATACAAGAGTGTATATTCTGGCTTTTGACAGGTGGTCACATTAATGTGACTGGACTGTGTATATATAATTAATGAAACAAATTAAATGATACCAATTTATATAAAATATTTTTTTTCACATAAAACAATGCTGGATGATTATTCAGATGATTTTTACATTATTTTTTTAAAACATTTTTTGGTTTCCATTTGATATTTTTTGGATCTTTATTCCGAGATTTTATCTTTATTAATTTACTGATTAATTATTATAGTTTTTTTAATTATTCTGATCAAATAAATTAGTCTTTCAGCACTTTAGAATCTTGAAAAGTTCTTGTTATTTGAAAATGAGATGAATTGTTTGTCTCGATGAACAATTATCGGCATAAGAAAAATACAATATACGAAGTTCAGAGATTATATCCGGGTTATAGGCTAACTGAGTTATATCGAAGCTAAAATGATATAACATGATACTAGTAATAAAAATTACTCATTATTCATCAATAAATAATCCCCATTTATTACTTGTAATTTACTCTACAATCATAAATTGCAATTGTAAGGGAATTAATCGTTAATTTTAGTTTTGTAAATTAAGTTATTCTTATAAAAAAATAATGTTAATTTTAGTAAAAAATTAATATTAACTTAAATACTAAAAAATAAAATTTAAAATTAATGTTAATTTAATTAATAAAAAATAATTTTAAAAAAGCTAATAATTGTTAAAAATCAAGTTAAAAAATTAAAGAGTTAAATAAAAATTTAAAAAAAAAATTAATATATTGTTAAAATAAAAAAAAAATAATATATTTTTTCAAAAAAATGATTCAAAATTCGTTTGGGATTTAAAATTGAAAGCAAGCTTCAATAAGAATTTAATCGAAAATATTTCAATTCGACGTATAACTTTAAAGACTAATACTACCACCCAAAAATACCATGTATCAAATATAAAAGTTTTCATTTCTTGTATCTCAAATATTGGGATAAAGTTTTCTTTCAATTTCTGAAAGCTTATTGAAGCATCCATCACAAAAATCCTTTACGACCTTTGTACAGAAAATCTTCAGTGTTTGCACAAAACTTCAAAATTACTGAAACCAGATACATTTTTCAAACATAGGCTATTAGAAAAACAGCAAATAAATTTTTTATTTCCCACATCTCTAATAGTCAAGTAGAAAAATAAAGTCTATTTAGTTAAGTAGCATTAGTTGACTTTTGCTTTCTCACTATCTGACATTTTCCATTTCTATCTGCTTTCAGTAGCATTTCGAAAAAGCTTTCACTCGTTACTTACCATAGAAGTTTTCTATCTATTTACCAGAAAAAAATGACTACAAAACTCTACTACAGACACATTCACATTCCTTACTGTCACGTTCAATGCCCTCCATATCTTTTTGAACCACTGTATGCTCCGAAGACGTAGAATCAACAATATCTTGCTGACATATGAATATTTTAGGTATTTCGCATTTCGATTCTGAGGTTGTGTGGAGTAAATAGTTTTCAAGTTCGAGTTGAGGGTACAAATAGAGCATGCCAATTCATGTCTGTGTTCTTAAAAATGGGAAAATGTAAGTTTGTGAATGCAGCCATTTATTCATTTTAATAGTTGGTTGTGATTAATTGCAGCATTGAAGTTTCGTGGATTGTCTTCTATGAATAATTTATAGGAATTGGAAAAAAATGTTGATGTTTGTGCATAACAAGGATAGTTTGCAAAACAGTGGTATAATTAATTTTTTTTAAATTTTATTTTATTATTAATATAAATATCATTATAGTTTGACATTCGCTTTGTCCACTTAATATTCTGTTAGTAAAACAAAAATTTTTCTTAAAATAAATAATATAATATATGAATAACGTTTCAACAAAATGAATGTGTTCAAAATATTGTTCTTGTGCATTGGTGATCTGCAAGTTTCATTTTTGTATACGACGTAAATTAACATCGTTAATTTTAGTCCAGTAAACTACGCTATTTGTATTATAAATTAGCGTTAAAATTTATGTTAATTGTTAAAAATAATGATAATTTAATTAATAAAAAATAAAATTTAAAAATTAAGTTAAAAAATAAAAAGTTAAAAGTAAAGCTTATTTTTAAGTACAAATTAATGATAATTTTATTTGCGTAAAATACGTTATTTAAAATTAATGTTAAAATAAAAAAAAATAATATTAAAAAAAATTAATATTATTTTTCTAAAAATGTCATCAAAATTCTTTGGGATTTAAAATTTAATAGAAAAAAAGCTTCCATACGAAGTTAATCTCAAATAATTCAATTTGATGTTTTACTATAAAGACCAATACTACCACCCAAACATACCATGAATTAAATATAAAAATTTACTTTTCTATATCTCAAATATTGGGATAAGTTTTCTTTCAATTTCTAAAAACTTATTGAAGTATCAATCCCAAAAATCCTTCACGACTTCTGTAAAGAAGATCTTCAGTGTTTGCACAAAACTTCAAAATTACCGAAACTTGATACATTTTTCGAACATAGGCTATTAGAGAAACAATAAATAAATTTTGGGTTTCCCAAAACATTCATCTCACATCTCTAATGGTCAAACAGAAAAATAAAGTCTATTTAGTTAGGTAGTATTAGCTGACTTTTGCTTTCTCACTATCTGGCATTTTCCATTTCTATCTGCTTTCAGTACCATTTCGAAAAAGCTTTCACTCGTTACTTACCATAGAAGCTTTCTATCTATTTACCAGACAAAAAAATGACTGCAAAACTCGACTACAGACACAGAAACATTGCTTACTGTCACGTTCAATGCTCCTCCATATCTTTCTGAACCACTGTAAGCTTCCAAGACGTAGAGTCAACGCTATCTTGCTGACATATGAATATTTTAGGTATTTCACATTTCGATTCTGAGGTTGTGGAGAGTAAATAGTTTTAAAGTTCGAGTTGAGGATACAAAGAGAGCATGCCACTCTCTATGTCTGAGTCTATAAATGGGATAACGTAAGTTTCTGAATGTAGCCATTTATTCGTTTCCATGGTTGGTTATGATTATTTGAAGAGATGAAGTTTCCCAGAAAGAATTCTACGAAAAATTTATATATAATGGAAAAGATATTTGATGCTTGTTATGAAAAACTAGTTTGCAAAGCAATTGTGGAAGCAATGTTTTTTAAAATTTGTCGAGAGAATGTCAAGTATTTAAATTTTATTTTGTATTAATATAAATATCATTGTAGTTTGACATTCACTTTGTACAGTACAATTTCTGTCAGTAAGACAAAAGCATTTTCATAAAATAAATAATATGATACATGAATAATATTTAAACAAAATGAATGTATCAAAAATATTGTTTTTGTACATTGCTGGTCTGCAAGTTTCATGTATGTATAAGATGTAAATGAGCATCGTTCATTTTAGTTGCGTAAACTAAGTTATTTGTATTAAAAATTAATGGAAAAATGTATGCTAATTGTTAAAAAATAATGTTAATTTAATTAATAAACAATACAATTAAAATTATATTAAAAATTAAAAATTTAAAACTAAAAGCTTATTTTTTTAAGTTGAAAATTAATGTTAGTTGCTTAAACTACATTTTTTAATTAATTGTTAAAATGAAACAAAAATATTAACAAAAAGTAATGTTAACTAAAAGTTAAATAAAATATTAACTAAAAGTTCATCAAAATTCTTTTGGGATTGAAAATTTAATATAAAAAAGCTTCAATACGGAGTTTATCTAAAATAATTCAATTTGATGTATTACTTTAAAGACCAATACTACACCCAAACATGCGATGTATCAATATAAAAACTTACATTTTCTATACCTCAAATATTGGGATAAAGTTTTCTTTCAATTTTCAAAAACTTATTGAACTATCTATCACAAAATTCCTTTTACAACTTCTGTAAAGAAAATCTTTAGTGTCTGCACAAAACTTCAAAATTATCGAAAACTGATACATTTTTCAAACACAGGTTATTAGAAAATCAGCAAATAAATTTTTTATATCCCAAAGCAATCATCTCTCATCTAATAATCAAGTAGAAAAATAAAATCTATTTGGTTAGATGGCATTAGTTGACTTTTGCTTTCTCACTATCTGACATTTTCCATTTATATCTGCTTCCAGTAGCCTTTCGAAAAAGCTTTCACTCGTTACTTACCATAGAAGCTTTCTATCTATTTACCAGACAAAAAATGACTACAAAACTCGACTACAGACACAGACGGATTCCTTACTGTCATGTTCAATACTCCTGCATATCTTTTTGAACCACCGTATGCTTCGAAGACGTAGAGTCAACGCTATCTTGCTGACATATGAATATTTTAGGTATTTCGCATTTCGATTCTGAGGTTGGGTAGAGTAAATAGTTTTCAAGTTCGAGTTGAGGGTACAAATGGAGCATGCCACTCTCTATGTCTGAGTTCATAAATGGGAAAACGCTACTTTGTGAATGTAGCAATTTATTCATTTCCTTACTTGGTTGTGATTAACGAAGCTTTGAAGTTCCGCTGAAAGTTTTCTACGAAATATTTATATAAAGTGGGAAAAAATATTGATGTTCGTGCATAGAAAACTAGTTTGCGAAACTGTAGTTGCAACAATATATTTAATTAACTTTCTTTGATGAGTTGAAGTCAAATCTTTAAATTTTGTTTTATTATTAATATAAATATAATTGTAATTCAATTTCGCTTTGCACAGTCAATTTTCTGTTACTAAAACAAAAACATTTTTAGCAACGTTTAAACAAAATGAATGCATTCAAAATATTGTTATTGTTTTTGTACATTGGTGGTCTGCATGATCCCTTTATGTATACTTACGACGAACGTATCACGGATAGAGGTGTTGAGGGAGGATATTGAATTCGGGGAGCACTTTAAGGGATAACTACTCCTGTGCTGTACAGAGGAAATCCCGGTCCACTACTATCAGGTAGCGTGATTGTTGATTCGACACGTTTTACACACGCCGTCACAATAGTCATTGAGTCTCCTTGTTTTAGAAAACAGTACCAACTGACGAGTATTCCTTGAATAGTAAGTCCTGCGAAATCTATTTGGTATGTTGTTGCAGACTAAAGGGATATTGTGCTCCCTGATGCCCTAGTGATTAAAGCTGTTACTATCGGTATGCTGTGGTTCTAGTCCCGGTGGGGCCTTGGATATTTGTAGTGATTAGGAGTCCCTTGTCTAATATGATTGTTTATCGTAGGGCTGTCACCCCTACCATGTAAAAAAGAAAAAGAAATCTCATGTTTCTGAATCTGACAGAATCTTGCCTAGTTTCGGAATCTGGCCTTGGCCCACCATGAAGCTGTCGTGCCATTGAAAAATGAAGAAAGGAGTATAGTGCATAGTTTGTTCAGGCAGCTTAGTTCAAATTCTGATAAGTAAACTAAACTGAAAGGTTTCATTATCTAATATTATATTACATTATCTACCCAACTCGTGGCTCAGTGGCAACACACGCCACAGGTGAGCATTAGAGCTGAGGTTCCATCCGTTGGCAACTTGGTTGTAGACACTGTTTCGACACTGCAAGGAGGCTCTATTTGATATATTCTGCATCTTACCCGGTTAATCGGACTACTTGATGGGAATATTTCCGTGTTTTGTCCTTTAAGATACGTAAATGCGGTGTATTTGCCCCTAAAAGTCCTTCCCGAAGGCACTGTCCTCCTTCTTCAGCGCCTCGGAGTCAAATCAGATTTTTACTTGCGAGTGCTCCATCACAAAATAAGTTGTTTCTGTTTCCTCCTTCCATGAGAAGACACACGGGTTTCACGGACTTGGTCTAAATGTTGTTTTTGACCAAGTGGGATAAGAAACAACAACATATTTCGTTATTTAGCGATGAATTGACAGGCTAAATTTATAGGGCTGTTTATTGTGCCCGAGGAGGAGGGAAGGGGATAGTAGTTGTTACAAAATTACTGTGAGTGTAGGGTAGTAAGCACATTAACTTTTCCATGATGAGCCCAGTGTAATGTTTATGTATTAAATTTTCACTGCATATTATGACAGATATCATTATCTAAATTTGGCAAGGAAAAAGTCTTATGTTTCGGAAGTCTTAAGTTGGAAACATTTATAGCTTTTATACATTATAGCATTGTGCAGAAATTAAATCATAAAGAAATTAAAATATCATCAACGAGTATTTCTTCCAAGGTCTTTCATTATTTTGCTTTCACATTTTTAAATTAAAAGAAAAAAAATCACATAAGATATTGAAACATAATTAATTGTTCTTATGGAAAGTTTGAAAATGCTGTTGCTTTTCCAGGCCCAGTCCGAGATGTCCGACCAAGAGCTGGTCATCTATCCGGATCAGCTGGAGAGTTCGAGCCTCGCTCTGAGGTTTCTGCTGAAACCCGACGTTCTGCACAATGGGAAGGTCACTCTGAAATGCGTGGCCACCATACAGCACATATACGCAGAAACGGTCAAGGAAATAAGGGCAGCAGGTAAAACATGACACTTTTTTGTTTGTTGTATACAAAAGGATGAATCGAGATTCTTTATAGGGTGCTATTTCATGTGGATAAGCGTATTAATTTGTTAAAATATCGTGGAATTAAAATGTAATCATAAAGTGATTTTTGTACATGAAAGTCTAAAATAGGTAAAAATTAAAATGTTTCACATTTGACAAAATTGTTTCAGGTTAAAATTATCCCTTCCACAAAATGTTTTAGCAATTTTGCGAAATAATCGTTTAATTAAAAGATCACTGGCTGAATATTATTTATTTAAGTTTATTCATCACATGTAAAGACATTGAATGATGTTTTTTTTATAATTGGTTTTATTTTTATGCTGTTCTTTAAATTTTTACCGTCGAAAATGCGCGTATGGTTTCTCTTTTCTTCTTCAAATATATATATATTTTTTTATTAATTAAAATGTGAATTTTTATCGAGGTTTTTTTTAAAAAAAAATTTAATTTAGAATTTTTATCCTAATAATAACAATAATAGAAAACGATTATCAAGTATCAATAATTAATTGAAAGTTTGTTAATTAATGTTCAAAAATATAAGTACAATTACCGGCTAAAAGAATAAATGAAAATTAGTATTATAATGTTCATAAGTTTTCAATTCAAGTATATATGTATAATATATATTTCAAGTTTATATATATATACTTTTTTTTTTAAAAAAATATTATTTCTTAATGAATTTTTTAAGAATTATTATCCAATTTAACATAATTTAAAGAAAATAATAAAAGTATAATAAATAAAGTTTTTTTTAATAAACTAATAATTTTAATAAATGAAAAATTGCAATTGTAATTTGGACAAATTGAAACAAGGTTTTCTATTAAATTGTGAAAGGCTGGTACACAATTTTTCAGAAATGCTAAGTTATATATTTTTATTACCAAATTTAACTGAATTTTTTTAAAAAAATAATAAATCCTCAATAAACAAAGTTTTTTTTAATAAAATAATAATTTTAATAAATGAAAAAAATTGTAATTAGGACAAATTAAAAAAGATTTTCTATTAAATTGTGAAAGGCTGGTACAAAATTTTTCAAAAAAGTAAATTGTGAATTAGACTAGATGAAGTGTCATCAACATTAATTTATTTTTGTAACTATAATTGGCGCCTATCTTCTTCTTTAAAAAATTATACGATTTTATATAAATTATTGAAAATAATTTTCCACGCTTTGATAGAAATACGCTTACAGAATATCGTACATGTCTTTCTCTATTGCTATGTCTGACGAGCTTACTCTCCGATTTTTTTTCTTTGTTAAACATATAAATAATTTGAAAAAAAAACTAATTAACTTTCAATAGAAATTTAAATAGTGATAACTCTGATTCTATTAAAGATGGACACAAACTGTTAACATATTTAGGTAATATAGAGGTTAAAAAATAAAAAATATTGGTTCAATAACTTACGTTAGGATATTTAAATATTACACCATTTTGTGATACGTCTTGTATTAGCTCCTTAATGTTTTGTTTACCACCCACTTGTTTGCGCACATTTTATGTAGTCCTTAAATCAAAGTGAGATAAACCTGCCTATTAAGATTGTGTAGTTTCGTTGGTGTTGTACAGCAGAATCTAGAAATATATAGCTTCATATTGAGTGGGACATTTTTGTATTATCACCACAATAAACAATTACAGGGATCTCTACATCAAGTATACAAATTTCTTGAAAAGGGATCCATCTTGATGACTTGCCCAGAGCAATGGGTTGAAAAGGCTTTTAAAAAAAACCCTAGGAATAAAAGGACATTACGTAAGTAAATATGCAATTCATTAATCAATATACATCAACAAAAATAACGTGGTCGAACAGTAATAAAAATAAAGTATGGACGCGTGCCATTTTCACATAAAATCATCACGCATAGCAGCATGGTGCACGTGCATTGAACTCTGATCGTGTATTTCATGAACTTTCATCGTGTCTGATCGTGTATTGGAACTGTGATTGTATTGTACCAGCATATCTTCACCATAGGCAAGGTTCATAA